>JAAALK010000085.1:34250185-34283046 GCA_019279435.1 Zizania palustris | reverse complement strand
TGCACACGATTTGGGAATAGAACCTTCACTGCAACAATAAATGCAAGGCAACAAAACAGGGGCAAAACTCCCTGGCGGCGCAAGCAAGAACAGAGAGGAGAGAGGCAAAGCAAGAGACAAAAAGTGACCCAAAGGAGTAGTATTGAATTCAGCCAAAAAGGGTAGTCCAAACCCTAGGGATTGGGGTCCTATTTATAGGCTCCCAACACTAGGAACATTCCACATGCCCCTTAGGGTTTTTACAGATGCAAGAATAAAGGAAAAGACTCTATTGCCCTTAGGTATTTTTACAGACACGACTGACTGACTGTGGGCCTAGAGATACAGATGACTTATCCGGAAGCTAAGTTTTCGTAGCGACTACGGCTTCTCTTCTGGACAGTCGGATACAAGATCGACGGTTGTCAGTTTTGCGCCGAAACTGACAAAGCCTCCACCAACTTTGCACCAGGTACCCGGATTGGGCCGGCCCGACTCCGCAGCTCTCTCAGCCCGGCAATCGCTCACCGCCCGTGTACCTGAGTCAATCCTAGTCAACAGCCCAGTGGGTCTTCTACTGCTTCTGGCCCATGTACCCGGATTGGGCCAGCCCGACTTCGCAGCCTCCTTTGCCCGACAGTCGCTCGCTGCCCGTGTACCTGAGTCACACGCGGCCCATGAAACAGCAGATCTCCTCTCTTCTTTTGTCCTCTTTGACTATCATTGACAATGACTCATCACTTCTAGAGCCATAAGGCCCACGCTATTCAGCATGGCTCCTCAATCTCCCCCTTGATGAGTGCATTGTCAACATTCCTCTACTTCAGCTCTTCAGCACCTGTGAACAAATGTGGAAACACGAAAACAAAACACAAGAAAACAAAGAAGAAGAAAAATAAGGTAAAGTTTAACCCTAATGACCAAAAGCCGAACAGAAGCAAGAAGTGGTCATTATGGTTAACCAAAACGTAAAAGCTCAAAATGAGTGTGATTTCAGAACAACAAGGATATCAACAGAGTAAAGACTCCCCCTTAAACTCTGATCCCAAATTTTCTCCCCCTTGTGACAAGTGAACTCATCAAGCACTCAATAGAGACACAGACTCCCCCTGAAATGCAACTCCCCCTCAAAATATGCAGTGATTTCAACTGGAGTGCATAAGGAGTGTAGAAAGCATACTTCTCAAATATGATTGACTGTAATTACAGCATCTAACAAGTATAGCAAAAGAGATACTGTCTAAGACACATGGCATGATCAGTGTAACAGATGATATCTAAAGAAAGTCATTAGCACGCATTTTTCTGTTTTTGCAAATAAAGAGCATCACCACATTTTCCAGTAAACAAGCAAGGTAAAGCATGAGATGCAAAAGCTATCTGATATCTACCAAGATAAGCATTGTTCAAAAACAAAGTGCGTTAGCAAACTTGTTATCAATTCAATTTTCAAGCTTTTTCTTTTTCCTTTTTCATTTTTGCCAGGGGTTATTTGCATGTCAAACCTTATGCTGAGCGACCAAGTCAAGCCTAGGCCAGATCTGGACCATCAGAAGCTTAAGACATTGGTCTTGGCATACACTACACTGTCCTAGTTCATACCAAAGTGCTATGGTATGCAGTCCAGAACAAATGTAATGCGACAAAGCAAACCCACCTGGATCTTTTCAAGTTATGCACAAAAAGGCATGTAATTTTCATTGTTCTCGAATTTTCATCATTTTTATTGCACATTTCCATGTTTAAAGTATACAGATGTCCAAGTTGCAAATTTGCATCTAAGTCAGAAACTAGCTACAAGGCATGTAACAGATAGCAAGAACATTCAGCCTATGCATGCTAGTTACCAGAAACAATGGTGATCATTTTCAATTTTAAAGCATAAAAGCCATGCATGTGACAGATATCAGACATATCATTTGAACTGAAGCAAAGCATGATCATTGACAAGTAATCAAAAGCATGTACCAGCTAGAATAAGTAAAGCAGTTCAATCATATAACAGAAGCAAGCTCAAAAGTGTGATATGGGAATATGCAAGATATGAACACACACAGAAAGACTCAAAAAAAGAGTAAAGAAGAAAGAAAACTGACGCAAAATATCCTAAAAAGGATACACAACACCCAAATCCCCTCGTAAATGCTCGAATGTAGACTGATCTAGGGGTTTGGTGAAAATATCAGCCAACTGATGATGGGTATCAACATGAACAAGGTCAATGACACCTTTCTCATATTGATCCCGCAAGAAGTGAAAGCGCACATCAATGTGTTTGGTTTTTGAATGGAGACATGGGTTTTTCCCTACACTAATTGCACTGGTGCTGTCGCAAAACAAAGGAACTCTGGTAGGAAAGAACAACCCAAAATCTCGTAGAGTTGAAATCATCCAAACCAACTGTGAGCAGTATCTAGCAGCAGCTACGTACTCAGCCTCTGTGGTCGAAAGAGCAACTCCAGATTGCTTTCGAGAAGACCAAGAGACAAGAGAAGAACCAAGAAACTAGCAAGTACCGGAAGTCGACTTGCGATCCAACCGGCACCCACCGAAGTCGGCATCCAAAAAGCCAGATAAATCAAGAGATGATGATGCTGAATAGTAAAGACCGAGATCGGGCGCATAAGTGTGATACCTGAAGATGCGCTTGACAGCCTGCTGATGAGACGCGCGTGGTGAAGACTGGAAACGCGCGCAAAGTCCCACGGCGAACTGTATGTCCGGTCTTGTCGCTGTCAAGTACAACAGCGAACCGATCATCCCTCAAAACTCCCTTTCATTGACCTTGACACTGCTCTCGTCCTTGTCCAGACCCCCAGATGTGCCCATCGGGGTCATCTGCGGCTTCAATTCACCACCAAAGTCAAATTTCTTTAACATATCACGAGTGTACTTACCTTGGTGGATGAAGGTGCCGTCCTTGGTCTGCTTGATCTGGAGCCCTAAGAAGTACTTGGGCTCACCCATGAGGCTCATCTCAAACTCACTATGCATCTGCTCAGAAAACTTGGACACAAGATCATTAGTAGTACCGCCAAAATAATATCGTCCACGTAAATCTGAGCAACTAAGAAGTCTGAAGCAACTCTGAGCAAAAAGAGAGTTTTGTCCACAGAACCCATCACAAAGTCCTTCCCCAACAAAAATTGCTTTAACCGGTCATACCAAGCCCTAGGGGCTTGCTTCAACCCGTATAAAGCTTTGTGCAACTTAAAAACATGTCTAGGAAACTTAGGGTTCTCAAAACCGGGGGGTTGCCTAACATAAACCTCCTCTTCTATGTACCCGTTCAGAAAAGCACTCTTAACATCCATTTGAAAAAGCTTAAAACCCTTCGAAACGGCAAAAGCTAGAAGAATACGAATGGAATCAAGACGGGCAACAGGAGCGAAGGTTTCTTCAAAGTCAATACCTTCCTTCTGGCAATAACCCTGGGCAACTAGTCGAGCCTTGTTGCGCACCACAACCCCATCTTCACCTTGTTTGTTCTTGAATACCCACTTGGTGCCTATGGGGTTGCATCCAGGTGGCGGCTCAACTAGTGTCCAAACCCGATTGAGGACAAAATTCTCAAGCTCTTCTTGCATAGCGTTAATCCAGTTAGAGTCAGAAAGAGCATGAGAAATATCTCTGGGCTCAAAAGATGCAACATACGCAGATTCAGCAAACACAGCAAGAGAGGCAGAAGAACGCAAAGTTCTCTCAGTCAAATCACCAATGATGAGCTCTGAGGGGTGATCACGCTGAACTGCTCAGGTTCCCTGGTGATCCGAAGTCACCTCACCGGAGTCAGCAGCTGGCACCTCTGGACTCGACTGAGGGGGCTCGATCGTAGTGGAAGAAGTGATCAGAGGTCCGCCCTCATCCTCAGTCGAAGTCTCAGAAGGTGTGGGCTCTGCGGGGGATGCAGAAGGCCCACCCTCATCAGCAGCTGGAGTATCCTCATCTTCCTCGAAGATGGACTCTCCGAGCTCATCATCACTAGAAAGCTCAAAAGAAGGGGTCAAAGAAGGCAAGGACTCATCAAATGAAACCTCACAAGTCTCGACAAGCAACTGGGATTCAAGGTTCCAAACACGAAAACCTCGTGAATGCAAAGCATAACCAAGAAAAACACCATCCCAGCAACGAGACTCAAACTTGTCCAAATGCCCTCCCTTCTTGAGCACAAAGCACTTGCAGCCAAACGCTCGCAAGTGACTCACCTTGGGTTGTCTGCCAAACCGCAGTTCATATGATGTCTTACCAAGGTAAGCTCTAAGAAAGATGCGGTTGGCCAGATAGCAAGCCGTGTTCATGGCTTCAGCCCAAAAACGCCTAGGAGTCCTGTGCTCATCGAGCATCGTCCTGGCCATCTCGACTAGCGTGCGGTTTTTTCGTTCCACAACGCCATTCTGTGGGGGAGTGTAAGGAGAAGAAAACTGATGGTCCAGACCCTAATCACTATAGAAGCTGACGAACTGAGAGTTCTTGAACTCAGATCCGTTGTCGGAGCGAATTGCTCGCATCCGACCATTGTTCTCATTCTTCAGCTTCAAAATCAGGACATGAACAAAATGAAAAGTTTCATCCTTAGACTCCAAAAAGAAAACCCACGAGAAACGAGAAAAGTCGTCAACTATGACAAGTGCGTACCACTTCCCACCGACTGAACGTACCCGAGCTGGACCAACAGTGTCCAGGTGTAAAAGCTCGCCCGGATACCGTCATCACCTGAGTCACAGGTGAGTGAGAAGCGGCAACCATTTTCCCATGACGACAGGGATGACAGACTAGATCCTTCTCCAACTTAAGCTTGGGCAATCCTCGGATGAGGTCCATAGAGCTTAACCTGACTAGCAGATCAAAACTCAAGTGACCTAACCTCCTATGCCACTTCCAGAGCTCAGAAGAAGATCTAGCAATCAAACAGCGAGAAGGGCCAAAAGAACTAGAGAAGTCAATTCGAAAAACTTTGCCGAATGGTAAAATCTGACAAATCAAAGACCCTCTAGAATCAACCACAGAAGAGTTGCCCTTCTTAAAACGCACTTCCAAACCATCCTCAAGAAGTTGTGAAACAGAAATCAAATTGAAGTTCAAATTCTTAACCAAAGCAACATTCTTCAAAGAGAAATGATCTGAAATGCGAATTGAGCCTATGCCACTTACTTTCCCTTGACCGCTGTTCCCGAACGTGATGTATTCTTTGGAGCTCGGGGGAGTGAGACTGGAGAACCATCTGCGATGTCCCGTCATGTGGCGAGAGCATCCTGAGTCCATGATCCAAACATCCTCCAGTCCCCGGTCCTGCACAATCAGTGGCTGTAAGTGGGAGCAAATGGTCCGGCACCGGGTTTAGCAAAAGAGCTAAACCAGTGTCGAGCCATCTGCTCAAAAGATGGAAAGCGAAAACCATCAAAAGAGTTTGGACCAAAACGCGGCTCAAAGCGCGGTCCCTGGTTTTGCCTAACCCTGCGGCCACGAGGTCCAGAACCGTAGCCAACACGGTCTGGAACTCTGCCGGAATGGACACCACCAACTGGAGCACGGGCAAGAAAGTCGTCTCCTGTACCACCACCTACACGACGCGGCCTGGCCTCCAGCCTCTCCCCGCGCCGAGGAACACGCAGTCTACCACCCTGCTGGTAGAACTGCTCCTGATCACTACGAGCCCTCTTAGCTCTCTCAACCCGCTTCCTCCTGAAGCAGAACTCCGCAAGATGCCCGTCTCTCTGACAGTACTCACAATGATAGGTGGGCTTCTTGGGATGTGGTTGAGGCTTGGGATGTTTGGGCTTGGTGGTGTTAGGTGTAGTCTTCTTGGGTTGAGAAGGTCCAGGAAGAGAGTCTAGAGAAGAGTGGAGGTGTTTGGGCTTAGGAACCCAGATAGGTTTCTTGGGTGGAGCTTTAGGTGGTTCATGGATCACTCCATCCTTGGGCTGACAAGCCTGGGAAGACTCAGTGGAGTGAGTCTTGGGATACCTCTGCTCTGGAGTCATTTTACTCCACTCCACTGCCCGGCTAATGGCACTCTCAAAGTCAGCCTTGGTGTAGGTGTAACCTACCCCAAACCCATCCTGCCTCTTGAACTGCTGGATCATCATGCCAAGTTGTGGCTCTCTGGCACTGATCCAACTCAGGATAGAACGGAGGTAAAGGTTCTCATTCTGAGAGTCTGCTAGCTCCTCTCTCAAGGAAGCTAGAACCTCCACCTGAGACAAGCAGGTCTCACACTCACTCTCTACTTGGACAGACTTTTCGGCTTTCAGCTTAATCAACTCCATTCTAAGAGACAGGCAGTTCTCACAGACAGTGGGTGGAACTGACAGTGTCTCAAGCTCTAGCCTAGTATGCGCAAGCTCAGCTCTTAACCTATCCAAATCACCCAAATGTTCATTACCCTTGGATTTCAGCTCAGCTAAGGCAGCTAGATGAGATGGGCAATCAACATAGGATGCGACGTCAGTGGCTTGAGCATCTTTCAGCTCTAGCTGAGCGCTTTCAAGCTCAGTGGCCAAAGCGTCCCTCTCATCAACCCTTTCTGTGTACCTGGACTTCAGTGTTGACAGGTCACACAGAAGCACCTCACACTTCGGGCACTCACTGCTATCACCCAAGCAAGGGGAAGAAGATAGACTCTCAATTCTGCCATTGGCTACGGCAAGCTCACTCTCTAACTCGTCTATCCTCTTCTTGGCCCCCCTAAGCAGTTTTTCCCGATACTTTAACTCCTGACGATTGCTCTCAAGTAAATCAACAATTTCTCGTTCATAAGATGATACCTTGTTGTCGGAGTCGTCGCAGGAGCTCTTTTCTTCCCTATCCCCAAGAGCCATTGAGCAGAAGCTCTTGCGGGATCTTCGGCGCTGATGTGAGCGGCTCTTCGGCTTGTCTCCGAAGGCCATGAAGCAGAGGCCCGCCGGATCATCCTTGTCCTTCCCCTTCCTGATGGCAATCTCCTCATCGCTTGAGCTCGATGAAGAGGAAGAAGACGTGGACTGCTTGGAGTAGCTCTTCTCCATCTCGGCGAAGAAGGCCTTGTCGCGCTTCTTGTTCTCTCGCCGGTAGTCCTTCAAGGCCTTCTTGAAGAATCGAGTCTTCGGCTTGCCCTTGTTGAAGGATGAGCTCTCGTGCTTGCCGGAGTCATGGAAGCTGCCACCGGTGCCCTTCGTGTATCCATTGCGCTTGGGGCAGTCGGCGATGAAGTGTCCTGGATCACCACACTCAAAGCATCCGGATTTTGTGCCGTGTCTTTTGAACATTCTCTTATCATAGACACGATGCACCCGGTTGTTAAAAAGACACAAATCATCATCTCCCAATAACTCTAGCCGGTCCTCAGTGATAGACATCAAAGAGAACCCAGCACAACTCAAAGAAGAGGGATCAACAGAAGGTGTAGCAAGGGCCAGGGATTTTGATCCGGAACCAGTGAGATTTGATCTCAACTGGATATCTACCTCAGTGGCCTTCAGCTTGCTAAATAACTCAGAAATGGTCAAGGTATCGTAAGAAGTGCTCTCAACGATAGAGGATACCTTGATCTCCCAGATCTTTGGGTCCAAGGTATGGAGAACCTTGAGCGCCTGCTCGTGATCTGAGACTAACTGAGCACCCTCAGCCTTGTTGTCCCGAAGCTTGTTTATGATCGACTGAAAACGACCAAACAAAGCCTCAACAGATTCACCCGGCTTCTGTGTGAAATTTTCATATTCACGCCGGTAGGTCTGATAGAGCCGAGCCTTGACCTGTGCTATTCCCTCATGGTGTGCCTTGAGGGTAGCCCAGATCTCTCTCGCAGTGGAGAGATGACTCACACGCTCAAACTCAGTGGGACCTAAACCAGAAAAGAGTATGTTCACAGCCTTACTGTTGCTCAGATGCTGAGCAATGATACCAGCAGTACCATGCTCAGCGACTGGCAAAATGACAAACGTGGTGTGAACGCAAATGTCCCATATGTCCGAGCCCTGGCTCATGAGATAGGCTCGCATGCGAGTCTTCCAATAGTTATAGCCATAGGCTTCCAAGGACGGGACCTTGCCAGGAGACGTCATGGTCACTACTGGGGTTTAGAACCGGTTAAGGTATGGAAAAACCCTAACCTCGCTCTGATACCACTTGTAGGACCGAAAGTAGCGACCAGAGGGGGGTGAATGGGCGCCTTAAAAAATTCTTTCGAATATATGGCCTGTTCCCAACACCCAACGCACCTCAAGAGACTAAGCAACAGAAAATGAACAGATAGCCTAAGTCTAAAGGTATCTAGCCTAGAATCAATTAATGTTAAACAGAGAGCTACCAAAGTAGTACAACTAGGCAGATAAACAAAATATGGCAGGTCTAAACTTCTCAACGAAATGATCTAAGTATATGTCCAGTGAGAAGAGAAGTTACTGTTCAGATTTGTCTCCTGTTCAAAGCTTGTCGAAGCCTGCTTCGCTGATCGAAGCCTGCTTCGGAGGTTGGTGGTGAAGCCTGCTTCGGAGGTCAATTGCGAAGCTTATCGAAGATGCCGAAGGTGTTTTGGTCTAGCCAAGTTCGAAGGGGCAGGGAGCGAAGTATGCTTCGAAGTGAAGTATGACAACGCCGGAGCCTGCTTCGAAGTATATACTTCGAAGACAAGGCTTCGGACACAGCTTCGAACTGAGTACTTCGAACCTAAACCTTCGAACAGAGAGCTTCGAATGTAACACACAGACGGACTACCTTCGAACAAAGAAGCGAATCCTGTCACACGACAGAGGCACCAAATTCGAAGCCTACACTCTACCTTCGAAAAGAGCTAGCTTCGAAAAGAGAAGCGAAGGCTGACACGCCACAAAGAAACCAACGCGAAGCCTAGCAGAAAGACAAGCTTCGAAGCCAACTCCGAAACTTATCGAAGTGTGAACTTCGAATAGCTAGAGCTAGAGTACCTTCGCACTGTCGTTCGAAGTATGCGATGCTGTCCGTTCAAGAAGTGCTTCGAAGCTAGCAACACAGAACACAAAGCAAAGTTCGAAGTTTGAACGAAGCCTTCGAAGATGTTAGATCGAAGCCTGCCTCACGGAGCTGAGGGGCTTCGAACAGAGAAGGATGGCTTCGCCAGAAAACAGCCAGAAAAGTTTCTAGAGCCTGTCAACTTCGATCGAAAAGCTACGCGGTAGAAAGTAAAAAGCTGGCACAGTGTACTGTAGCTACAATAGCAGTACTACTTGCAACAGCAAGAACTAGTACTACTTCTCACGAAGAACACACGCACAGAGAAGCTCCCGAAGCCTCAAAAATCATGGAAAAAACTTACTGTGCGAATGAAATGAAGCCATTTAAACTCTGTAGTTGCTACACACGATTTGGGAATAGAACCTTCACTGCAACAATAAATGCAAGGCAACAAAACAGGGGCAAAACTCCCTGGCGGCGCAAGCAAGAACAGGAGAGGAGAGAGGCAAAGCAAGAGACAAAAAGTGACCCAAAGGAGTAGTATTGAATTCAGCCAAAAAGGGTAGTCCAAACCCTAGGGATTGGGGTCCTATTTATAGGCTCCCAACACTAGGAACATTCCACATGCCCCTTAGGGTTTTTACAGACGCAAGAATAAAGGAAAAGACTCTACTGCCCTTAGGTATTTTTACAGACATGACTGACTGACTATGGGCCTAGAGATACAGATGACTTATCCGAAAGCTAAGTTTTCGTAGCGACTACGGCTTCTCTTCTGGACAGTCGGATACAAGATCGACGGTTGTCAGTTTTGCGCTGAAACTGACAAAGCCTCCACCGACTTTGCACCAGGTACCCGGATTGGGCCGGCCCGACTCCGCAGCTCTCTCAGCTCGGCAATCGCTCACCGCCCGTGTACCTGAGTCAATCCTGGTCAACAGCCCAGTGGGTCTTCTACTGCTTCTGGCCCATGTACCCGGATTGGGCCAGCCCGACTTCGCAGCCTCCTCTGCCCGATAGTCGCTCGCTGCCCGTGTACCTGAGTCACACGCGGCCCATGAAACAGCAGATCTCCTCTCTTCTTCTGTCCTCTTTGACTATCGTTGACAATGACTCATCACTTCTAGAGCCATGAGGCCCACGCTATTCAGCATGGCTCCTCAGCCTCATGCCGGCTAACGTCGCACCCCCTTTTGCGCCACGTCGGTAAAGCCACCCGCAGGTGCAGCTTGACCCATCTCCAAATGGTGGCCTCGGTTTGGAACACTCCATACCTTAGTTAGGACATACCCACTAGACTTGTGGTTAGTACGGTTGTGTATTGCAACGGATCCCTCAGACCGGTCCTTATAGTGCCCCGGGTGCTACCGACCAATGCCCTAGCTTGCACCCGGAACCCACCATGCATACACTCACAACCATGACTCATCACCAAAAGAATTCAAAGGATAAGAAGTAACGGGGATCATATAGTAGAACCATTTTACTACGACCCATCTTTATCCTATAGCATTCGTGCCAATACATCGGACACTAGCTAATAACATTAACCATAGGGTGACAAGGAGGTTAGGCGAGATAGCATGGCTTGGGTTGCACAACAAGGTTGGGGGATCCTAAATAAATATAGAGTAAGGTTTTCATTGGACTAATGCACATATATAACCTATGTGTTTTAGCGATAGTTTAATCAAACATTGGGCTCAATATGCTCAAAAGAGATTGGTTTGGTGACTTGCCTTGTTCAGCGAAAGGCGAGGGAGGGACTTCCGGGAAGTATTCCGGCTCCTCGGTGGCGTCGTAGTCTTCTCAATATAATAAAGTAAAATAAAATGAACACAACATGCAATCAAACAATATAACATTACATGATAAGCACATAGGTTAAAGTTGGTTTGATTAAAAATAAATTTAGTTGTTAGGGTTCTGAAATTTATTTTATAAATAATTCTAAAAAGAAATTAAAATGAAAAGTTGTTCTTCATAAAGGGGTTTTAAATATGAGTAGTCTCAATTTAAATCTCCTAATAAAATTTTATATGAAAGGTCCATGTACAAATTAGTGGTTTACAATATATGAACAGAAAGAAAATGAATATAAATTTTAATGGAATTTAAATAATTGAGTTTGCATTTTTACCCTAAGGGTATTTAAATACCTATTTAAATAAATGTGAAAAAGCCTAAAATAACGTATTGTTTTTATTGAACTAATGTGTGGAGAATAATATTATAAATTTTCTGAAATTGAAATGGCAATTTTTAGAGTTCAAATGCGCCAGATATGAATTTTTGAAGTTTAAAAGTATTTCTGGAATTTAAATTAAACCAAAAATAGGCGTCGGTCCACGGTGAGCCGAGACCACCATGCACCTGCGCACTGTGCGCGTGCGCCGGATCGAGATCCACCGTTGGATCACGATCGAGCGGTCATGGGCGAGGAGGGTGAGTTAAAATGACGTGGACGGCTGAGATTAAAATGTTGAACCGGTATGCGATGGACGATCCAGATCAAACGCGGGTTTTAAAAACTAACGAACGCACGAGATTAAAACGTACCTCTTCGCACAGATCCAATGGCGCCGATTAAACCGCACGAGGGATTAAATCAGTACCGTTAGATCCAGATCGCACGGCGCGGATCGAATCCGACACGGCACGGGTACTCGACCCGTGCCGGTCGTCTTCTCCGGTGACGGTGAGCGGGCTAGAGGCCACGGCGAGCGACGGCGGTCGGGTCTAAGGCCTAAAATGAAAAGAGGGTGCTATGGGGATCCCGAGGATACCCTTGCGGTGATGAACGGTCGACGGAGCTAGGCCGGCGACGAGCGGAGGCGATGGAGGCGTTCGGGTCCTTGGCGGCGACGATGATCTAGCGGGGTTCGACGTCGACAGAGGGGTGGCCGGGGTTGGTGAGGTCCGTGCGGTCGTAGCGGTGCGGTCGGTGAGGATGGAGGGGGACTCCGGCGACGGCGAGCGACGGCTGGAGTGGGAGCGGCGGTGGTGCGCTAAAACTCGGAGTGAGGGCGTTCTGTGCGTTTTCGCAATGTGTAAGCGTGGGGGTGAAAAGCGGGTGGCCAGGGGTTTAAATAGGGTCACCGGCGAGGGCAGAGGCGGTGCAATTGGCAGTGGCCGAGGGTTAACGCGTTTAAATGCCGGCGAGGTTCGGGTGGCAAGCAGATTCATCGAATCGGGACGCAATCGGGCTGGTTTTAATGGGGGAAACGGTCACCAGAGTGCGGGGGTTTGAATGCCGGGCTCAATTTGAGGGGAGGGGGTCGGGGGCAACGGATCCGAGGCGCGTTATTGCGTTGGCCAGCGAGGGGGGGAATTTGGGGGCGGATCTCGCGGAGACGAAGGATCTGACAGGCGGGGGCCACCTGCCAGTGGGCGCAAGCGAGTGAGGGAGGCGGCCGACAGGTGGGGCCGTAGTGTCGAGCGCGCGCGCGTGGGGAGGCGTTCGGCGCCGACAGGTGGGGTCGAGCTGTCAGCCTAAGGCGAGCGGGGTGACGGGCTGGGCCGGCCGGGAGAGAGAGAAGGGAAGGGGGACCCAATACTGTTTGAAAATATTTTCTGATTAAAAATAATTGCAGAAATTGATTTAAAATAATAGGGCTACTTCCAAGGTTGATAAAAATTTATGAAAATTCTCAAAAATATTTCTTGGCCTTGGGAGTTTATACAAAAATTTTCAGCTCCTGGTTTGGTCATTAACTCTATGATGTAGTTCAAAATGGTAAGGGAAAGTATTTAAAGGTATTTTCAGAATAAATAAATCTAGGAAATTGATTTAAATAATGTTTTTATTGTTTTGGAAATTTGGGGTGTTACAAACCTATCCCCCTTACAAAGTATCTCGTCCTCGAGATTGGAACGTTACTCGAATAGTTCGGGGTATTGGGCTTTCAGTTCGTCTTCCTTTTCCCATGTAGCTTCTTCGGCGGGGTGGTTGTCCCACTGAACCTTGCAGAAGCGAACTACACGACTTCTGGTTACCCGTTCCTTAGTTTCCAAGATCTTGATGGGTTTCTCTATATAGGTCAAGTCCTCTTGGACGTTGAGCTGTTGAAGATCGGCTTGCTCGGTGGGCACGCGAAGGCACTTCTTCAACTGAGAGACATGGAACACATCATGAACTCCTGCCAAAGATGGAGGCAGTTCCAGTTGATATGCCACTTCTCCTTGCCGTCGGAGGATCTGAAAAGGTCCAACGTAGCGGGGCGCTAGCTTGCCTTTCATGTTGAACCTTTGAGTGCCACGGAGAGGAGTAACTCGGAGATAGACATAATCACCCTCTTCGAAGGCTAGGTCTCTTCGACGGTTGTCGGCATAGCTCTTCTGCCGGGATTGGGTTGCCTTCAATCGGTCTCTTATGATCTTAACCTTCTCTTCAGCTTCTCTTAACAGATCGGTCCCAAACAGTTGTGACTCTCCGGTTTGATCCCAGAGCAACGGCGTCCTACACTTACGTCCTTAGAGTGCTTCGAACGGGGACATTTGCAGGCTGGCTTGATAGCTGTTGTTGTAGGAGAACTCTGCATATGGGTCCTGGGTCCTGGGCAGTCCTGTGATGAAGTCCATTCCTACCTCTTCCCACTTCCATTCAGGGACCTTGAGAGGTTGAAGAAGTCTGGCAGGCCTTTGATGCTCTGCCTTGACTCGCCGGCATGTGTCGCACTTGGCCACATACTCAGCTATTTCCCTCTTCATGCCGACCCACCAATATTTTTCCTTCAGATCCTGGTACATCTTTGTACTCCCGGGATGGATGGAGTACAGAGTATCGTGAGCTTCTTGAAGGATGAGGGTCTTCAACTCAGGCTTGTCAGGTACGCAGATCCGGTTTCCGAACCAGATGGTACCATGCTCGTCCTCGGAAAATCCAGGGGCTTTTCCCTTCCTCATGTTCTGCTGGATCTCCAAGATGCTCGGGTCTTCCTCTTGCTTTTCTCAGATCTGGTCTATCAAGATAGGCCTAGACTCCAAGGCAGCGAGGTACGCTCGGGTAGTGATCCCCAAGTTCAGTCTTTCCATCTCCTTGTAAAGTAAAGGAGCCTGGTCCTGGATCATGATGGCGTTGCAATACCCTTTTCGACTAAGGGCGTCTGCCACCACGTTTGCCTTGCCTGGATGATAATGGATGCCCAAGTCATAATCTTTGATCAGTTCCAACCATCTCCTTTGCCTGAGGTTCAGGTCCGGTTGGGTGAATATATACTTGAGGCTCTTGTGGTCGGTGAAGACCTCACACTGATTCCCCACAAGGTAATGTCTCCAGATCTTCAAGGCATGAACCACGGCTACTAACTCCAGGTCATGGGTCGGGTAGTTCAGCTCATGTGGTCTCAGCTGTCGGGAGGCGTAGGATATCACCTTCCCATCTTGCATCAAGACACATCCCAAACCTTGGCGAGAAGCATCACAGTAGACATGGAAGTCCTTCTGGATGTCTGGCAGGGTCAAGATCGGGGCTGACACGAGCTTCTTCTTGAGATTCTGGAAGCTTTCTTCACAGTCTGAAGTCCATTCAAACTTCACTTCTTTCTGAAGCAGTCTGGTCATTGGCTTGGCGATCTTGGAAAAATTCTTGATGAACTGGCGGTAGTATCCGGCCAATCCGAGAAAACTTCGGATCTCGGTCACGGTCGTAGGCTGCAGCCAGTTGGTTACGGCTTGCACGGTGGTTGGGTCCACTGCTATTCCTCTGGCAGATATGACATGACCGAGGAACTTTACCTCAGACGACCAAAATTTGCACTTGTTGTATTTGGCGTACAGTTGCTGTTCCCTTAGCTTCCCGAGGGTTAGACGGAGGTGGGTCTCGTGTTCTTCCTTGGTCTTGGAGTAAATGAGGATATCGTCGATGAATACCACGATGAACTTATCCAAGAACTCCATGAATACATTGTTCATCATGTTCATGAAAAATGCCGGGGCATTCGTGAGTCCGAACGACATCACTGTATACTCGTAGAGGCCATAGCGGGAGGTGAAGGCAGTCTTGGGTATGTCTTCTTCCCTAATCCTCAACTGGTGATAACCTGACCTAAGGTCGATCTTGGAAAACACCGAGGATCCCTTCAGTTGATCGAACAGATCATCGATCCGAGGCAATGGGTACTTGTTCTTGATGGTTACATCGTTCAAGGCCCTATAGTCCACGCACATCGTTTTGGTCTTGTCCTTCTTTAAGGCAAAGATAACCGGTGCACCCCAGGGTGAGGTACTCAGTCGGATGTACCCTTTCTGCTCTAGGTCTACGATGTTGCTCTTGACCTTGGCTAGTTCGTTGGCGGCCATCCGGTACGGACGCTTGGAGATTGGAGTGGTCCCGGGGACAAGTTCGATTCTGAATTCGATGTCCCGCTTGGGAGGCATTCCTGGTAGGTCTTCTGGGAAGACGTCCGCGAACTCCTTGACTATGGGTACTTCTTCAAGAGCTAGCGTGTGGAGGGATGCGTCGAGTGGCTTGCGACTGGTCATCCGAAAGGTGACGGCTTCGCCTTCAGGGTTGATCACCGTGACTGACTTGTTGGCACAGTCGATCACACCCTTGTGCTTCATCAACCAGTCCATCCCTAGGATGAGGTCGAGTCCGGTGCACTTTATGAGGACTGGTTCTGCCCGGAACAGTACTCCTTGGATCTCTATCTTAACCTTAGGGTTGTATAAGTGAGCTAAGGTCTTGTTGCCTGGAGTGGCAATCATCATAGGGACGGATAGAGGGAGTACATCCAATTCGTTGATTTTCGCAAAATCTTCCGATACGAAGGAGTGTGTTGCTCCCGAGTCAAATAATATTACGGCTGGTACGGAACCCACAGTAAACATACCGAGCACGACTTCAGGAGCCTCCTAAGCTTCCTCCGCGTTGATGTGGTTGACGCGGGCACGCACCGCCTGGTTGGGTGTCGCGCCTTGGGGCTGCTTGGGGTGGGGACACTGGTGCGAATAGTGCCCTTCCTTGCGTCAGTTGAAGCAGACGATCGGCCTCCCTTGGCGGTCCTTCAAGATTGGGGCCTTGGCGGCTGACGTCGGCTGAGCGGCCGGAGCTGATGAAGCGGGGCGAGGATGCCCGGCGTTGGATCCACTGGCGGCGTGAGGTGGCCTGTAGGCGGGCCGAGGATGGTAGGCGGGGGCTGGTGGCGGAGGGACGAAGCGGGGCCTCTGGGAATTCACCTGTTGATGCTTGAAGGCGATCATCTTCCTCATCTTGAGGTCCAACTTGTTCTGCTCAGTCTCTTGGATGAGCGCTTTGTTGACTAGCCGTTGGAAGTCGGCGTAGTCGGTGGCGACGAGCTGGATAGACAGCTCATCCTTAAGTCCCCGGAGGAACTTGGCCTGGCGGAGGGCGTCCGTGCGCACTTCTTCCGGTGCGTAGCGGGCGAGGCGGTTGAACTCATGGAGGTACTCCATGACTGTCCGACTGCCCTGGTGCAGGTCACGGAACTCCTGCTGCTTCACCGCGATGACACCGGCGGGGACATGAGCGGCGCGAAAGGCGATGGTGAACTCCGCCCATGTCACCACGTGGTCCTCTGGCTGGGACTCACGATAGTTGTCCCACCACTCAGCGGCGGGACCCTGGAGCTGGTGGGTGGCGAAGGCCACTCGCTCCCGGTCGGTGCAGGGGAGGAGATCAAGCTTCTTCCCAATGGTGCGGAGCCAATCTCCGGCCTCCATGGGGTTGGTGGTGCTCGAGAAGATGGGCGGGCGCACGCGCAGAAACTCCGAGAGTTGTGGAGCGGGTGCGGGTGCTGGTGCGCGAGGGGCAGGTTCTCCGTGCTGCAGTCGGTCCAACTGAGCTTGTTGGTGCTGCATCTGGGTGAGGAGGGCGGTGATCAGCTGGTTCTGATTCGCCATCATCTCCGCCAAGGTAGGGTGGTTGGCGGATGGCGACCCAGACTGACGCGGGCCGTCGCACCCTAGTTGGGTACAACACCCTCGGGCGCGTCGCGGCTTCCTCCTTCACCGTTGTTGGAGCCGGTGTTTTGGTGGTCGGCCATCTTCTGAATATACGAAGTTATAAGGCAAAAGATGATGAAACAATAATACAACCAAAAATATCATATAAGGCTCAGGCACATATATATAAAGTGGTAAAAATTGTTCATTACAATCAAGTTTTATTCTATCCACAACACACTTGTTGCGGATAGCACCACATACAAAATTCCGTCTTATTTAAAATAGCGGCCTCTAACGCCTACTCGCCACCGGAGGCGGTCTCTGTGCTCTCGGAACCATGAGTATGCGGCTCCAGAGGGATGGTGGGTTCGAGAAAATTCTCGATGATGGAGTCAGAGACGAGGCCGGGGCGCGGTGCAGGGGCGCTGGTGGAGGGTCTGGCGGGAGAGGGGTGTGGCGGGATCCTCTTGGGGCGAGGGAGGGGCTCACGGATGGGCTTCTTCTTCCTCGGAAGGAGAGGAACCATCTCCGCAATATCCTTCTGCAGCTGCATGATCTTGCGCTGCAGCTCGCCGTTCTGTTGGATCAAGTTCTTCGTCTCCTCACGAAGAAACTCAACTGCCTCATGGTGCTCGTCGGCGTCGAACACCGCCTCGGTATGGAGGTCGTCCATAGCCTGCAGAAGACGCGACTGCGGAGCCATGACCGGATCACGCACGGAGTGAACTCCGAGGTAGATGCTACCGTGGGCGCCGGGAGTACGCTTCGGCACAAGCCGGAAAAGACGAGTTCTGAAGACGATCGTCGTAGATCATCCTCAACTCCATGAGTGCCTGGAGGGCGACTCGTTGGCACGCGACGTCGAAAGTCGGGCCCCCAAGTGCGGTGGTGTAGGGTGGCAGGTGCTCTCCGGAGCCGTGGACGGTGAGGGAGACGTCACAAGGCCCGGCGAACTCGTCGGGGTACACTCCTTGGAATTCGGGCTCGAAGAGGAACCCGAGGAAGGTGAGCATCATGCGGAGCTCCCGGACGAAGCCCTCGTAGTGGCGGCAATAACTGTGGACTTGATATACTGGCATCTACAAAACAGCAAGTTGAATAAAAGTGAGGGGAGGAACAAAGTTTATAAGGTAGGTTTTTGAGAAATAATTTTCTGCAGCTAATGGCTAGGCGGGTCCGTTTGGCTTCCTCCAGCCAAGTCGGCTCTGATACCATCTTGTAACGCCCCGATTTATCGAAATCGAAACATTATTGAATTTCATAAGAAATACAATAATCCAAGAGGTTCATCATGCGACAATCGTACATACGGTAGTATCCATGGTACGCAGACCATATTTATTACATAAAGGTTGAAATAAAAACAATAATAAAAGTAAACAGCATGATGAACGCCTTCTTCAGGATCTTCTCTTGACTGGGTCGCTACTCCAGACCATCTTCGTAGTAGGCATCCTCTGTGGGGTCCAACGGGTATGAGTACAAAAGTACTCAACAAGCCACCGCAAATGCAAGTAATAATGCAAGATAATAACAAGGAGGGATAATGGCTAAAAGTGCGGAAAAGTACATTTTCAATTATTGCATTTAGTGTAGTCAAATTAATCGTACGGAAAGTAAACATGAGTATCAACATTATCATCTACCTCGGGGAGTACGTTTTACCTCCTCGCACAACAGTCCTTACATGTCAAACCATCATGCACATACATATTCAAAGTAAACTAACTGTGGGATGTCACGCAACCCGCCCTTGACCGTGGGCTCGGCTTTTCGAAAAGATTTATAACTCTAATCAGAGATGTACTACTGTACCCACAAGGCACGCACTCATCCCAAACGAGATGACCCATACCACGGGAACTCGTGCCAAAACCTCAATATGAAATGCTCCAAGCGATAACCACCCGCTCTAGGTTTCGCCGGCGCGCCGGGCCGCATCTCGGCTAACGTCGCACCTCCTTTTGCGCCACGTCGGTAAAGCCACCCGCAGGTGTAGCTTGACCCATCTCCAAATGGTGGCCTCGGTTTGGAACACTCCATACGTTAGTTAGGACTTACCCACTAGACTTGTGGTTAGTACGGTTGTGTATTGCAACGGATCCCTTAGACCGGTCCTTATAGTGCCCCGGGTGCTACCGACCAATGCCCTATCTTGCACCCGGAACCCACCATGCATACATTCACAACCATGACTCATCACCAAAAGAATTCCAAGGATAAGAAGTAACGGGGATCATATAGTAGAACCATTTTACTACGACCCATCTTTATCCTATAGCAATCGTGCCAATACATCGGACACTTGCTAATAACATTAACCATAGGGTGACAAGGAGGTTAGGCGAGATAGCATGGCTTGGGTTGCACAACAAGGTCGGGGGATCCTAATAAATATAGAGTAAGGTTTTCATTGTTCTAATGAACATATATAACCTATGTGTTTTAGCGATAGTTTAATCAAACATTGGGCTCAATATGCTCAAAAGAGATTGGTTTGGTGACTTTCCTTGTTCAGCGAAAGGCGAGGGAGGGACTTCCGGGAAGTATTCCGGCTCCTCGGTGGCGTCGTAGTCTTCTCAATATAATAAAGTAAAATAAAATGAACACAACATTCAATCAAACAATATAACATTACATGATAAGCACATAGGTTAAAGTTGGTTTGATTAAAAATAAATTTAGTTGTTAGGGTTCTGAAATTTATTTTATAAATAATTCTAAAAAGAAATTAAAATGAAAAGTTGTTCTTCATAAAGGGGTTTTAAATATGAGTAGTCTCAATTTAAATCTCCTAATAAAATTTTATATGAAAGGTCCATGTACAAATTAGTGGTTTACAATATATGAACAGAAAGAAAATGAATATAAATTTTAATGGAATTTAAATAATTGAGTTTGCATTTTTACCCTAAGGGTATTTAAATACCTATTTAAATAAATGTGAAAAAGCCTAAAGTAACATATTGTTTTTATTGAACTAATGTGTGGAGAATAATATTATAAATTTTCTGAAATTGAAATGGCAATTTTTAGAGTTCAAATGCGCCAGATATGAATTTTTGAAGTTTAAAAGTATTTCTGGAATTTAAATTAAACCAAAAAGCATCGGTCCACGGTGAGCCGAGACCACCGTGCACCTGCGCACTGTGCGCGTGCGCCGGATCAAGATCCATCATTGGATCACGATCGGGCGGTCACGGGCGAGGCGGGGGGAGTTAAAATGACGTGGACGACTGAGATTAAAACGTTAAACCGGCATGCGATGGACGATCCAGATCAAACGCGGGTTTTAAAAACTAACGGACGCACGAGATTAAAATGTACCCCTTCGCACAGATCCAATGGCGCCGATTAAACCGCACGAGGGATTAAATCAGTACCGTTAGATCCAGATCGCACGGCGCGGATCGAATTCGACACGGCACGGGTACTCGACCCGTGCCGGTCGTCTTCTCCGGCGACGGCGAGCGGGCCAGAGGCCACGGCGAGCGACGGCGGTCGGTCTAAGGCCTAAAACGGAAAGAGGGTGCTATGGGGATCACGAGGGTACCCTTGCGGTGACGAACGGTCGATGGAGCTAGGCCGGTGACGAGCGGAGGCGATGGAGACTTTCGTGTCCTTGGCGGCGACGGCGATCCGGCGGGGTTCGACGTCGACGGAGGGGTGGTCGGGGTTGGTGAGGTCCGTGCGGTCGTAGCGGTGCGGTCGGCGAGGACGGAGGGGGACTCCGGCGATGGCGAGCGACGGCTAGAGTGGGAGCGGCGGTGGTGCGCTAAAACTCGGAGTGAGGGCGTTCGGTGCGTTTTCCGCAACGTGTAAGCGTGGGGTGAAATGCGGGTGGCCAGGGGGTTTAAATAGGGTCACCGGCGGGGCAGAGGGGGCGCAATTGGCGGTGGCCGAGGGTTAACGCTTTTAAACGCCGGCGAAGTTCGGGTGGCATGCAGATTCATCGAATCGGGACGCAATCGGGCTGGTTTTAATGGGGGAAACGGTCACCGGAGCGCGGGGGTTTGAATGACGGGCTCAATTTGAGGCGAGGGGGTCGGGGGCAACGGATCCGAGGCGCGTTATTGCGTTGGCCGGTGAGGGGGGGAATTTGGGGGCGGATCTCGCGGAGACGAAGGATCTGACAGGCAGGGGCCACCTGCTAGTGGGCGCGAGCGAGTGAGGGAGGCGGCCGACAGGTGGGGCCGTAGTGTCGGGCGCGCGCACGAGGGGAGGCGTTCGGCGCCGACAGGTGGGGTCGGGCTGTCAGCCTAAGGCGGGCGGGGTGACGGGCTGGGCCGGCCGGGAGAGAGAGAAGGGAAAGGGGGGCCCAATACTGTTTGAAAATATTTTCTGATTAAAAATAATTGCAGAAATTGATTTAAAATAATAGGGCTACTTCCAAGGTTGATAAAAATTTATGAAAATTCTCAAAAATATTTCTTGGCCTTGGGAGTTTATACAAAAATTTTCAGCTCCTGGTTTGGTCATTAACTCTATGATGTAGTTCAAAATGGTAAGGGAAAGTATTTAAAGGTATTTTCAGAATAAATAAATCCAGGAAATTGATTTAAATAATGTTTTTATTGTTTTGGAAATTTGGGGTGTTACAACTGCCCACCAGTTTCTTCCTCCACTCCTTTTCAGCCGGGGTAGGAGCCCCAAGAATCTTCTCCGAAGCTCGAACGACTTGCTCCGAAGTCATAGGGGCTTGTGAATCTGAAAGATAAGTTTTTATTAGTCATTTCATCAAATAATCATATATAAAGCATGTTGTACTTTTCGAAGTTACCTGTAGATCTCAAGTTCGAAGGAATTTTTCGGAGTCCTCCCTCCGGATCTTCTTCGAAGTTGATAGGACAGTTAGCCATCAAAGGCGGAATCTAGAGCCCGATGAACTCCTCCACTAAGTCCCGCATGCTCATGAGGCGACTCATTCGTTGGAGCAGATTGAGGCGGGCTTCGAGCTGGCCGGGGTCTAGGTGGACTTCGGCTTCCCTTCGAAAATATATGTCTTGCAGGGGTCCGGCCAGACGGCTGTCTACTCCAACTTCGGCGTAGAACCACCGGAGAATCCAATCTGTGTACCATCTAGCATTGATGGCCTTCGCTGGGAACCGCAGTTGGAATTCATCTCGAAGTCTGAAGTTGATGCTGCCAAAGGCTACTATGATTTTTCCCCTCCGGAGCCTTGGTAAGTCTTTGGCTGGCAAGATGCTTTGTGCAGCGCTGCAAATATCTCTGCTCTCCCTTCACAGCCTTCGGCCCGCAGCGTCCATTCGAAGATAGCTAGGCGCGCTATCGCGTTCGGAGACAACTGAGGAAGAGTAACATGGAAGAGATCCAATACCTTCGATAGGAAGTCTACTGCTGGAAGTCCTAACCTTGCTTCGAAAACGACGACTTCTCCGAGCCACGGCGAAGGGATGGCTTCCTTCTCGGGTTTGCGGACATTGATCCCTGGGCTAATCTTTCCTTCGACCACTGTTACGATCATCTTCCTCTTGCAGGTGGATGGCCCCAGTTTGTAAGACTGGTCGGAGTACTTCGAAGAGGCTGGGAGGAGGTCATGGGGACTGACCTGTTGGGGATTCCCTGTCGGCGCTACCACTGCCGCTGCTGCTGCACGCCATGGCCTATTGCCGGGCTAGCGCCGAAGTCGCCCCGGGAGCCTTGAAGCTTGTCTTCGCCATCAAACCGAACCGAGCGATTGAGGCTAAGTTTGGAGGCTAATGGCTGATTGCGCAAAGACGGTGAAAAGGTGTTTGGGACGTTTCTGGGTCCTCTATTTATAGCCTGGAATCCCAATTTTTTACCGTTCAGACTTACCATTCCGCCTTCTTGACCGTTACTTTTTACAGAATTAACGCAGCATTTAGCTTCTTTTGAAAGGAAGAGGCTAACAGCTATTTCTTCTAAGTCTAAAGGGCTTTCTGGCTTCATAAAAGTTGATTCCAGAATTGTTCGAATAGAACTCCCTTAGAAATTAATTTGAAGTTATGAATATTTGCATATTCCGAAGGTTGATAAAATTTATTAACCCCTACGCATGATTATTTTTCTTGCGTATACTGCTCTCCTAACCTTACAGATTATGCGGAGAAGCATATTCGAGGGGCTACTTGTCACGCCCCGATTTAATAAATCAGGACCTTTATTGAAATTCCATAGAAAATCAATAAACCAAGACGTTCATCATGCGACCACGTACAATACGAGCAATCATTCACGATTCGTAGACCGTATTAGTACAAAAGTGAATAAAGATGAAGATAAACTAATAAATCAAAGGGTCCTAGATGAACGCCTCCTTCCAGTCTCGCCTTGACTGGGTCGCTACTCCAGACCTTCATCCTCCTCGTAGTAGACGGGCTCTGGTGGTGTAAGTCAACGGGGGTGAGTACAAATGTATTCAGCAAGCCACCGGATGCAAATATAATGCAGAGTAATAACAAGGGAGATAGTGGCTAACTTTGCGGAAAAGCATAATTGTAAAGCATTTAAATGTGAGCAAGTTATTAGTACTAAAATGTAAACATGTGTATGCATCATCATCTTCTAACTCGAGGGGTACAGTCAGCCCCACCTCGCTCAACAGTCCTTACATGCCATGAATAACTCAACCATTCACACAATAGTAAACTAACTGCGAGTAGTCACACAACCCGCCCTTGACCGTGGGCTCGGCTTTTCGAAAAGATTGAATAATCTGATCAGAGATGTACCACTGTACCCACAAGGCACACACTCATCACTCACACCAAAGTGTAACGAGATGACCCATACCACGGGAACTCGTGCCAAAACCTTCCATATGATCCTCCTCGACCCGACAACACCCTCTTATGGGTTTCATATGGTGTCCCGACGCGTCGAGCCTCACCATACCCCCCCCCCTTGAGCCACGTCGGTACAAGTCACCCACAGGTTGCCCCTTGCCCCCTCCACTATGGTGCATCGAGTCGGATTGTTCCATACTTTCAGTTAGGACTTACCCATTAGACTTGTGGTTGGTACGGAAGTGCTTTGCAACAGATCCCGTAGACCGGTCCATATAGTGCCTCGGGTGCGACCAACCAATGCTCTAGCTTGCACCCGGAACCCACCATACTTATAACATAGCCAACTCCAACAGAGTCTAGAGACAAGAATAACCGGGAAATTCATATAATAGAATCCAACTATCTACGACTCATTCTTTTTATCCTATAGCAGTTGTGCCTGTACATTGGGCACTAGCTAATATTTTTATAGTAGAGTGACAAGGAGTTAAGGCTCAATAAGCATGGCTTGGGTTTGCACACAAGGACGGGAATCTAATAAATATAGTGTAGGGCTTGATATTTGACTAATGCAATATTATCCTATGAGTTATAGCGATAATTTATTAAAACATGGGCTCAATGATGATCAAAATGGGGGTTGTGACTTGCCTTGCTCAGAAAATGGTGATGGAGGAACCTCAAGGTAAAACTCCGGCTCCTCGACGAACTCGTAGTCTTCTCGATACGGAAAAAGTAAACAATACATTCAATAAACAGATAAAACTTCACCAAATAATAAACATACAAGTTTATGGGTTATAATATGTGAAATAAAGTGTTAATATTCTGAAGTTTGATGAAAAACATTAAAAATTATATTTTAAGGCTTTTCCTAATTTATTTTTTGAATTTATAATTTTATCCCTAAGGGGCTTTTATTCATTTAATTAATAAGAGTATTTTGGGCAATAGTGGCATACTGTTTTTATGGCATTAATGTGTAGAGAATAAAATGCTGAATTTAATAAAATTGGAATGGTGAAATTTGGACTTAAAATGAGCAAGTTATGAATTTTCAAAGTTTAAACCAATTTCTGGAATTTTATTTAAACAGAAAATGGGCTCTGGTCCACGGTGAGCCAGGCCAACGGTGGACCAGCGACTGTGCGCGTGGACCCGAGCGATCTGGACCGTTGGATCTGGATCCAGCGGCTAGATGCGAGGCGGGTAGGTTTAATGAAATTGGACGACCGAGATTAAAACGTGCGAAAGGGTATTACATGGACGCACGAGATTGAGTCAAGGTTTTAAGTTACGATCGATGGCTGAGATTAAAGGATACCGGTTTGACTGGATTTGAGGGCTCAGATTAGATCCCCATAGGATCTAATCTGTGTCGTTCGCTCGGGATCGTGTGGCTCAGATGTCGTCCGGCACGACACGAGCTAAGGGGGCAATTACCCCCTTTGTTCTCGGCTCCGGCGATGCGACGGCGATGAATTCCGGCGACGGCGTGGGTTGAACGGCGAGGCTAAGGCTTAAAACGGGACCAATGAACCCTGTAATGAGGATCGAATACTTAGTTATTCAATACACTACTTCGAATTACTTCAAGTTATTATCCAATTCGGAGGCTTGGAATAGTTCACTTCACAAACACTTCGTTTATTGGTTTCCAATCTCTGAAAACCTGTTAGCATAATCTTTTACGCCAATACATGCTTTTTACACTCCACTTGCACCTCAGTTGCATTCATTGCATATTTTGAGGGGAGCTGCATTTCACAGGGAGTTTGAGTTTATGTCTCTTTTGAGTGCATTTAGTCTCACTTTGATGAATCAAGTTGTCAACAAAAGGGAGAAATTTTGGGATAATTGATCTTTTAGAAGAGTTTAGGGGAAGTTTTAGCTTTCTCTAGGATTTGTTTCAGGGGGAGTTTTTACTCTATTTTGCCTTTACTCTTTGGATATCCTTGTTGATAATTCAGAGATTGCACTCATTTGAGTTTTATTTGAATTTTTTTGTTGATTTTTTCTGTTTAACCATAATGACTGTTTTTTGGCTTTTGTTTGGCTTTTGCTCATTAAGGTTAAACCTTTTATTTTGTTTACTTCTTTCCATTCTCTTGTGGTTTGTTTTTCATGTTTCTGCATGTTTTGCTGGTTTCAAAGCGATGATGAAGAAGGTGTTGACAATGCACTCATCAAGGGGGATATTGAGGAGCCACGTTGAAGATCATGGGCCTCATGGATCAAAGTGATGAGTGATTGTCAATGAAAGTCAAAGAGAGAGATGAGACCTATCGGTTCTTGGGCCGCGTGTAACTCAGGTACACGGGCGGTGAGCGACTGCCGGGCAAAGGGACCACAGAATCGGGCTGACCCAATCCAAGTACATTGACTAGTAATGATAAGGGATCCACTGGTCTGTTGACCGGGTTTTACTCAGGTATCTGATGCGAAGTCGTGGAAGTCACAAAAATGGAACATAACATCAGACCAAATAGACAGAGTATAGGTATTTACCTTTTTTCCCTTAGGGTTCAGAGTCTCTGCGTCGCGTCTGTAAAAAGTTTAAGGGCATGTTCGTCCTTTTATATTTTATGTCGTGTCTGTATAAACCCTAAGGGGTATTTCAACTTTTCGCGTCATGTGAACTTGCCTATAAATAGCCCCCTATCTCTAGGGTTTAGGGCAACTCATCCAATGCAAAATTAGAGTTCATTTTTGGTCTATCTTCTTCCTCCTACCGATTTTAATTTTCTGGGTAAAAATCACAGTCGTCATTTTTGAATCCACCGACTGCTTCCTTTGGTTGTCATGGCTTGTTCCTATTTAGTTGGTTTTCGGAGGGAGCACCACTAGCCGATTTTCTTTGAAGCCTGGTTCTAGTTTTATCCTGGTGGGCGACGGAGTCGGCGCCGTGTGCGGCGGCACGTGGCTTGTGGCGGCGGGGGTGCGGGAAGGACCGCTGAGCAGCGTTGTAGCCGACCCAGTGTGAGGACACGCGGTGCTCTGCTCGGAGCGCTGTGGGAGATCCGAGGCGCGTGTGCTGCTCGGCCGCATGTGGCGATTGGAGTTTGGGGCGGCGGCGCTCACCTGTGCAGCGCAGGTCACACGCGAGCACGCAAGCCAAGATCAGCGCATGAACAGGAACAACCACGGCCACGAACAGTAATGCGGTTACTCGATTTTCATGCATGTACAGATTTTATATCTGATTTTCTGTGATTTTGTTTTGCTTATCAATCTTTTCCTTGAAATATCACACAATCTAGAAGCACTTTACCTGTTTGTTTAAATGCATGAATGATATTGAATTATTATCATGAACTTGATAAAATGCTAGTGATAGGATGAAATGTCTGTCAATCTATAGTTTGATCTGTGAGCATTGTTTAGTTACCACAATTATTTTATCAAATTAAATGCATTAACCATTGTGCTTTTCTCATATCTGTTGGATTGTCTGTGAACTATGGACATTATTTCTCAGCACTTGATGATTTGCTTGTTGAGTCTGTGATTTTCTCTTTAATCTGCCTTTAAGCACTTTTGTGGTGTTTTTTCGATTAGGACACTTGTCGTTTTTAGGCTAGATTATTTTTCAGTGCTTATGATCTCTCGAGCTGTCGTATCACGTCATATTTGACAAGAGGGTGATAGCACTATTTCCATATGTGTTTTTGGTCTAAGTTTTTGGTTAACTCTTGAGGTGTGTTGGGTGTTGGGAGAAGACCATCGATTCAAAAGAGTTTTTGAGGCGCCCATTCACCCCCTCTGGTCGCTACCATCGGTCCTATAGATATAGCCACTGCTGCCAACCCACCGCCACCATCGCCAGCCCTGCATGTCCGAATGCCCCATGCAACTGCCCCTGGCCCCGTTGATCCTGCTCTCCACAGGCCCTGCATGCTCGACCCCACTCCCCACCACCTATGCCAGCCCCGTGCCTATCCGCCGCCGACCCTACGCCCCTCCGTCGTCGGCTCCATGCGCCCCTCTACTGCCAGCCCAGCGCACCCTAATGCCGCTGACCCCACGCACCTGACACCACCACCGACCTCCAAACAACAACGTCTTCAGCCCTGCGTTGCTTTGCCGACATAAAATGGAATGTCTGTGCAAGAGCAAAGGGTGAACATAAGGGTAGAATGGGAATTGGCATGATTAAAAAACAAGAAAATGATTAAAGTTAGATGAAAATGGATAGTTGTTGGGGGAAAATATCTCATCTTCGGGGTTATTGCCAAAGCAGCATGAAGACAACCAACTAGTTCGAAGATTGTCCGAAGACCTTCTTCGAAGATGCTCGGAACCTGGTTCGAAGCCCGAAGACAGGCACTGGTTCGAAGTATGTCTTCGAACCAAAGCCCTTCAGGATCTTTTCTGCCAGCTAAGATGGAAGACTTATCTTCTATCCTATTAGATTAGTCTTTTACCATTTTAGCCCTATTAAGGAAACCGAATAGTTTCCTTAATATCGGTTGTAAATAAGGGGTAAATAGGTCTTTTCCTTAATGTTTAAGCCTATAAATACCCCCCATTTCATCCTGTAATAAGGACCGATTACAAGTGATTCAATACACACTTTCGAACTATTCTAAGCTATTATCCTTTCGGAGGCTTAGAACAGTTTGCTTCGCAAACACTTCGTTTGTTAGTTTCTTTTCTACAGAAACCTGTTAGCGTAATCTTTTACGCCAACAGTTGGCGCCGTCCGTGAGGAACCTAGTTCAAAAAACTTCGTTCTCTACCAATTTCTTACATCATGCCTCCTAAGCGGAGCGCACCTCGCAATCCCACTCGGAGGTCCTCTCGGATCTCCGGAGAGATACCCTTCGACACAGTCGAAGTCGGAGGGTCTTCGACTATCCCTCCACCTCAAACTCCGCAAGGGGCTTCTATCCCTCGAGGATACGAAACCTCTCCGCCAACCCCTTCCATACTCCGACCGCCCGGAGCCACTCCGTCACCCTCCATTCCAATTCGAACTGATCATACCAGTTCTCAAGACCCGGAAGGTCCTTCCGGAGGAGATGAAGATAGCCTTGGAGACATGGCCACTCAAATGGCCAATCTTCAAGCTGAGGTAGCGAGGTGGCGACAAGAGGCTGCGAACAGGCTTCGCTCTCAAGCCACCCCAGCTATCCCCGAAGCGCCGAAGACGACGATCTTGATTATCCCGAAGCCCCGGAGAACGCCTCTTATGACAATGAATCTCCGTTGCATCCCGAGCTTCAGAAGGTTCGCTTCGATCCGAAGTTCAAAGCTTCGAAGCTCTGCAAGTATGCCGGAGACGAAGATCCTAGTGAGTTTGCACGTTCTTATGCCCTAGCGATTGAGGCTAGTGGCGGAGACAGAGAAACTATGGCGAAGTGCTTCCCGTTAGCCCTTCAAGGAGTGGCGTTGAGATGGTTCTGGTCTTTAAAGCCAGGATCAATCGCTTCGTGGTCACAGTTGAAGAGGAAGTTTATAAGTAACTTTCAGGGCACCTTCGTGCCCCCCATGTCGACAGGGAGCCTTTTCCAAGTAAAACAGCTCCCCGGAGAAACATTGAGGCAGTACTTCAAGCGCTTCGCTCACACGAAGTCGCAAATTCGGGGGCTGTCCACATCCTCGGTGGTTGATGCGGCTCGAGAAGGCGTCAGTCATAAAGGCCTTCTGGATAAACTGCATCGGAAGAGCATCACCACAGTATCACAGCTGATGTCGTACTTCGAGGAGTACTCGAAGTCAGAAGAAGGTTGGCTTCGAAGGACTACTGCTACTTCGACAGTATTGACAGAAGTTAAAGCAGAGGTGAAGACTTCGGCACAGCCGCAAGAAACAGTCTCCGAAGTGCAACATGATAGAAGAAGAGGGCAAAAGCACCCTCGCTCTGAAGTCTTAAACATTGCACCCCCACAGAAGTTTGCACCAAGAGCTCCACAGTCTGCGGGGAACAAGTCCAGCGGTTGGAGGCCGCCAGGGAAAACGGCTGGCAAGGGCCAGACCCTTTTTTGCTGTATTCATGGAGAGAATCGAAGCCATGCAACTGACACCTGCAAGGCTATTCTTACCCTTCGGGGAGAATACTTGGAGAGAACTTCGGGTCGAGGTAGTACCGACCGAAGTCCAAGCAGCAGCAGTGCGCCCGGAGCCGGTCCAGGCTGTGGCGCGAATAGAAAATTTTGATGCTGCAAGGCATCCTCCGGTGGCCAATGTTATGCCACCTCCGAAGCAAGAAGAAGGGCAAGATAGAGGGAAGAGAGTAGTTCTCCCTATCTCGGAGGAGGTACCCTCGGAAGCATGTCCAAAAGACAGCGAAGAGAGTACGTTCGAGAAGTAGGCCACATTGGGACTTCGTCATCTGCAGCTGCAATGACGGAGTGGTCTCATGTTCCAATATCTTTCTCTGCGGAGGATGCAGCTGGTATCAAGTTCCCGCATGATGATCCATTGGTTATTACTGCTGATATTGCAGGGACAGAAGTCCGAAGGGTGCTAATTGACGGAGGTAGCTCGGCAGATATCATATTTGTACAAGCCTTCGATCAGTTATGCATTTCCCGGAAGCATCTCCTCCCAGCGGCTCGTCCTCTGCAAGGCTTCGCAGGACCTCCGCTAGATGCACTTGGCCAGATAGGCCTGGAAGTAACCTTCGGAGAAGGTTTACTAGCCCGAACTGAAGAAGTTATCTTTGATGTGGTAGATGCCCCGTATGCTTATAATGTCATCTTCGGACGAGGCATGTTGAATCAGTTCGGAGCTGTGGCGCATCACAACTACTTGTGCATGAAGATGCCCACACAATTAGGAGTTCTGACAATCTTCGGAGATCAAGCCATGGCTCGGAGGGCAGAATATGGTCACGGTCCTCCTCTTGATCCGAGGCAAGTAACAGCGTTCAAAATGATGAAATTTTTTCAGCCTCTTCCGAAGCTTCGAAGAAGTCATTTCCAAGACCAAGTCCCGAAGGAGAAATTGCAACGAAGATCATTGTTAAAGATGGTAAAGAATACACTTTTCAATTTGGTAAGATTTACCTCCCGAAGTTGCAACTTCCTTGGAAAGGTCATAGAAGAAAATTGGATGTCTTCGCTTGGTCTGACGAAGATATCACCGGAGTCGATCGGGATATTATTGAGCACAGTTTGCTTGTAAATCCGAAGGCCCGGCCTGTTCAACAAGGGCTCCGGAAGATGTCCGCAGAGAGAGCTGCTCTAGCTAAGGACGAAGTTGAAAAACTGTGAAGGCTGGGATTATCAGAGAAGTGGCCCCATACAGAATGGCTAGCCAACCCAGTCTTCGTCAGGAAGAAGTCTTCCTGAAAGTGGCGCATGTGCATTGATTTCACATCTTTGATAAAGCGTGCCCACATGACCCCTACCCCATGCCCCGAATTGATCAACTAGTTGACTCCACTGCAGGTTCGGAGTTACTAAGCTTCCTCGACGCGTATTCTGGTTATCATCAAATATGGTTGAAGCGCGAAGATGAATCAAGACGAGCTTTGTAACTCCTTCGGGAGTCTTCTGCTATGTTAAGAATGCCCTTCGGCCTAAGAAACCGCCGGGGCTCCTTTTCAAGATTAGTTGCTAAGGCTCTAGGTCATCACTAGGCGTAATGTAGAGGCCTATATGGATGATATTGTAATAAAGAGTGCTTTTAAAGCACCAACATAGCCTTAGACTTAGCAGAAACACTCAATAGCCTTCGGGCATGTGGGATCCGTCTTAACCCCGAAAAATGGTATTCGGAGCTAAGGCTGGAAAGTTGTTAGGGTACTTAGTTTCAAGCAGGGGAATTGAAGCTAGCCCTACTCAAATAACTGCGCTGCAGAAGATGGCTCCTCCGGAGAATTTAAAGCAAGTGCAAAAGCTGACTGGACGTCTGGCCGCACTTAGCAGGTTTTTATCAAGGTCTGCGGAGAGGAGCTTGCCAATATTTAAAGCTTTGAAAGGGTCCGAAGATTTTGCATGGACACCGGAGTGTCAAAAAGCTTCTAAGATATTAAAGATTATCTCAGCAATCTTGCTACACTCACGGTGCCTATGCGGACGAAACCCTACTCCTGTATCTTGCAGCTACAGGTTCAGCTGTCAGCGCAAGTCCTTGTCAGAGAAGCAGATATCAATGGGAAGTTGGTCCAAACCCTGTCTATTTTGTATCCGAAGCATTGTCAGGAGCGAAGACAAGATACTCCGAACTTGAGAAGTTCGTTTATGCTCTGATAATGGCTTCGAGGAAGCTAAGGCATTATTTTTTGGCTCATAATGTAATTGTACCAACTTCGTATCCTTTAGGAGATATGCTCCAAAGCAAAGATTCCACTGGAAGGATTGGAAAGTGGGCAGTAGAACTAGCACCCTTCGGCATATCTTCCTGGCAAGGACAGCTATCAAACTCTCAAGTCCTAGCAGACTTCGTAGCAGAGTGGACTCCACCTACGACGTTGACTCCGGAGAAATCAGATGACGGAGTTTGGATTATTTACTCCGATGGGGCTTTCCAAGCATCCGGAGCAGGCACTTGGGGCAGTATTGATTTCACCGTCAGGGCAAAGAGCAATGTACTCCGCAACGATCAACTTTAAGTCTACCCATAAATAGCGGAGTACGAAGGAATTTTATTAGGACTCAGGAAAGCACGTGCTCTAGGGCTACAAGGATAATCTAAAAACAGATTCTCAGATAGTAGCAGGGCACGTGGACAAAAGTTTCCAAGTCCGACATCCACAGCTTGCAAAATACTTGGAAGAAATCCGCAAGATCGAAGCACATTTCAAGGGTATTTCCATCGGAGTATACCAAGAGCTGAAAATGTGCAAGCGGACATTTTAGCGAAGGCTGCTGGCCGGAGCTGTGGAGTGCCTGACGAAGTTTCTATGAGGAGCTCAATGTACCTTCGTGCCACACAAGTTGCTCTGCAGAGATTCTCTGCATTCCTAGTGCAGATTGGAAAGATTCGATCATAGAACTCTTGCAGGAGGGAACAATTTGCCCGAAGAGCCCCAATTGTCAAGATAAAACTCAGAGCAAGAAATTATCAGTTAATCAACGTGTATATTCTACAAGGCCGGAGTATGTTCCCCTCTACTCGATGTATATCTCAAGCCGAAGGCAAGAAATTCTTCGAGAAATTCATGAAGGCTCTTTGTGGAAGTCCATTTAGCCCCTAGAGCTCTGGCAGGAAAAAACACTTCGCAGGGGCTTTATTGGCCCACAATAACAGCTGATGCGGAGAGCTTGGTCCGCCTTGTCAAGGATGCCCGTGGATGGGTCGACGGAGTCATCGCCCACAACGCTCAGGTCATTGCTCCAGCTGGCCTAT
>JAAALK010000085.1:34141656-34249185 GCA_019279435.1 Zizania palustris | reverse complement strand
AAGTGGCGCATGTGCATTGATTTCACATCTTTGAATAAAGCGTGCCCACATGACCCCTACCCCATGCCCCGAATTGATCAACTAGTTGACTCCACTGCAGGTTCGGAGTTACTAAGCTTCCTCGACGCGTATTCTGGTTATCATCAAATATGGTTGAAGCGCGAAGATGAAATCAAGACGAGCTTTGTAACTCCTTCGGGAGTCTTCTGCTATGTAAGAATGCCCTTCGGCCTAAGAAACGCCGGGGCTACTTTTTCAAGATTAGTTGCTAAGGCTCTAGGTCATCAACTAGGCCGTAATGTAGAGGCCTATATGGATGATATTGTAATAAAGAGTGCTTTAAAGCACCAACATAGCCTAGACTTAGCAGAAACACTCAATAGCCTTCGGGCATGTGGGATCCGTCTTAACCCCGAAAAATGTGTATTCGGAGCTAAGGCTGGAAAGTTGTTAGGGTACTTAGTTTCAAGCAGGGGAATTGAAGCTAGCCCTACTCAAATAACTGCGCTGCAGAAGATGGCTCCTCCGGAGAATTTAAAGCAAGTGCAAAAGCTGACTGGACGTCTGGCCGCACTTAGCAGGTTTTATCAAGGTCTGCGGAGAGGAGCTTGCCAATATTTAAAGCTTTGAAAGGGTCCGAAGATTTTGCATGGACACCGGAGTGTCAAAAAAGCTTCTAAGATATTAAAGATTATCTCAGCAATCTTGCTACACTCACGGTGCCTATTGCGGACGAAACCCTACTCCTGTATCTTGCAGCTACAGGTTCAGCTGTCAGCGCAGTCCTTGTCAGAGAAGCAGATATCAATGGGAAGTTGGTCCAAAACCCTGTCTATTTTGTATCCGAAGCATTGTCAGGAGCGAAGACAAGATACTCCGAACTTGAGAAGTTCGTTTATGCTCTGATAATGGCTTCGAGGAAGCTAAGGCATTATTTTTTGGCTCATAATGTAATTGTACCAACTTCGTATCCTTTAGGAGATATGCTCCAAAGCAAAGATTCCACTGGAAGGATTGGAAAGTGGGCAGTAGAACTAGCACCCTTCGGCATATCTTTCCTGGCAAGGACAGCTATCAAATCTCAAGTCCTAGCAGACTTCGTAGCAGAGTGGACTCCACCTACGAAGTTGACTCCGGAGAAATCAGATGACGGAGTTTGGATTATTTACTCCGATGGGGCTTTCCAAGCATCCGGAGCAGGCATTGGGGCAGTATTGATTTCACCGTCAGGGCAAAGAGCAATGTACTCCGCAAGACTCAACTTTAAGTCTACCAATAATATAGCGGAGTACGAAGGAATTTTATTAGGACTCAGGAAAGCACGTGCTCTAGGGGCTACAAGGATAATTATAAAAACAGATTCTCAGATAGTAGCAGGGCACGTGGACAAAAGTTTCCAAGTCCGACATCCACAGCTTGCAAAATACTTGGAAGAAATCCGCAAGATCGAAGCACATTTCAAGGGTATTTCCATTCGGAGTATACCAAGAGCTGAAAATGTGCAAGCGGACATTTTAGCGAAGGCTGCTGCCGGAGCTGTGGATGTGCCTGACGAAGCTTTCTATGAGGAGCTCAATGTACCTTCGGTGCCACAAGTTGCTTCTGCAGAGATTCTCTGCATTCCTAGTGCAGATTGGAAAGATTCGATCATAGAACTCTTGCAAGGAGGAACAAATTTGCCCGAAGAGCCCCAATTGTCAAGATTAAAACTCAGAGCAAGAAATTATCAGTTAATCAACGGTATATTATACAAGGCCGGAGTATGTTCCCCTCTACTCCGATGTATATCTCAAGCCGAAGGCCAAGAAATTCTTCGAGAAATTCATGAAGGCCTTTGTGGAAGTCATTTAGCCCCTAGAGCTCTGGCAGGAAAAACACTTCGCCAGGGGCTTTATTGGCCCACAATAACAGCTGATGCGGAGAGCTTGGTCCGCACTTGTCAAGGATGCCAGTGGATGGGTCGACGGAGTCATCGCCCACCAACAGCTCTTCAAGTCATTGCTCCAGTATGGCCTATGGCCAGATGGGGTATGGATCTAATTGGTCCCTTTCCGTTAGCAAAGGGAAATCTGAAGTTCGCAGTGGTAGCCATTGAATATTTTTCTAAGTGGGTGGTAGCAGAGCCCTTAACAGCTATCACTTTGAATAATGTACAGAAATTCTTCTAGAAGAACATTATTTGCCGGTTCGGAGTGCCTAGATATCTCACAGTTGATAATGGAACACAGTTCGACGCAGAACCTTTCAGGAAGTTTTGCGAAGACCTAGGCATTCAACTATGTTTTGCTGCAGTGAGACATCCTCAGTCGAATGGAGCCGTTGAGCGAGCCAATGGAAATATTTTATCAGGGCTAAATCGAAGAATAGTAGGATTATCAAAAGGACTGTGGACCGAAGAGCTTCCGAAGATTCTATGGTCCATTCGGACTACGCAAACAAGGTCCACAGGTTTTACTCCGTTCAGACTACTATTCGGAGATGAAGCAATGACTCCAACGGAGCTCAAGGGGGGATCATTTCGCAGCACCGAACCAGACATCGAAGAAGAAAGACAAGCTTCGTTAGATTTGTCAGAAGAAACAAGACTTCGAGCTGTAGCCAATTTATCAAAGTATCATCAGCAGACGAAGACTTGGTATGACCCGAAGGTTAAGCTCAGCGAGTTAAGGCCGGGTCATCTTGTTCTACGAAGCATTATAGCACCAGGGAAGTTAGGCAATAAATGGGAAGGTCCATATCTAATTGTCCGCTCAGGGCGCCCTGGTTCATTCAAATTAGCTAATTTAGAAGGTGAAGAGTTAGCACATACTTGGCATGCGGAGCACCTAAAGCGATACTTCGCATAAGGGCTCCTTGTAATCCGCTTGTAATCACCTCTAAATTAATAAAACATACACCCTGTGGTTTGCCTTCCCCTTGACACTCCTAGTTTCCCGAGCGGACGCGCTGGGACGGAAGTCGATCGAGAGGGAAGTGTCATCAAGCTGGGTTGTATTTCCGGACTTCGTACCTATAAAGTCGAAGCCTCCGGTGTGGTGGCTGAAATCCATCCGGAGCCCAAGCTGATACCTTGTAGGCATCCGTAAAAGAGCCAATACCACATTCTACGGAGTCCAAGCTTCGGCTGGTAGACTTCCGTAAAAAGAGCCGAAGGTGGCCAAAATCTGCGGAGTCCAAGCTGCAGCTTGCAGACATCCGTAAAAAGAGCCGAAGGTGGCCAAATTCTGCGAAGTCCAAGCTCCGGCTGGTAGACTTCTGCAAAAAAGAGCCGAAGGTGGCCAAATTCTGCGAAGTCCAAGCTCCGGCTGGTAGACTTCTGCAAAAAAGAGCCGAAGGTGGCCAAATTCTGCGAAGTCCAAGCTCCGGCTGGTAGACTTCTGCAAAAAAGAGCCGAAGGTGGCCAAATTCTGCGAAGTCCAAGCTCCGGCTGGTAGACTTCTGCAAAAATAGCCGAAGGTGGCTAAAGCAAAACAGCATTTAAGCCATGAGCTTCGAATGTCTGTTCATATAAGTCCAAAGTGACAAATTTCTTAAGACACTAAAGTGTCCTGGAAGTTATCTCAATTGATTTCTTTCGTAAAGCAAACAAAGGTACCAAGTTACCATTCTTCTGACTACAAAGGTCGAAGACATTTCATAAGATTTCAAAAGATCTTTAAAATGACAGAGGGGCTCCGAACCCCCAAAAAATTGTACTCCGAAGTTTTTTCTTTGCGCATAACCATCTTTGAATACAGTTTGAAGTTGCTTATACCCAAAGAGGGGCTAGTAATATGGAGACAATTTTAAAATCGGCATTCATTATCGAAATAAATGTATTTACAGATTACATTATGAGAAATTGGTATCTATACCAAGAAGGAATCGGAGACCTCTTCGATCCCGAGAGCTAGGGGTGGAACGACTAGTTCCAACATCGGAAGTTCTAAGAACTTTACGTTTAACTCTCTTCCTCCCCTTCGAAGCTCTAAAATCTTTTTGCTCTTGTTGAAGCTCGGCCCAAGTTCGAAGCCGCTCGGGGCTTCTTTCCCAGCTTCTAAGATCTTCAGATCTTTTATTTTGAGCTTCACCTTCGTCTTCGGACCAATTAGTGTCTTCAGAAGATGAGGTGTTTGCGTCAATCTCTTTATCTTCCTCTTTGATATAAGACAATACGTCTTTGATTACTTCGGGCGCAATAACGCCGGAGTCATCTCGAGGAATAAGAAATCGAGGACGCTTATAACTCTTTAGAAGTTCGAAGGTGTTCCACAGTGAGCGAACTTCGCTGTTAAGCTCTAACACTTCGATATCTTCCATAAGAGGCAAAGCCTAAAAATATGACAAACAAGACTTTCATTGATAAATATTTACAAGCATCAGCTTTACATAATCAAAAAATCCTAAATAATCCTAAACCTGCGGGTTCGGAGGAGGCTGACTGCTCGAAGCTTGGCTCCGAACTTGCTTTTGGCGCTGGCCTTCATCAATCCAAGCCTTGATCGCAGATCGACCTTCGGCTCTCCACGAAGTTTGGAAGGCTCGCCAAGCAGTAGCTACGCCTTCGGAAGGAGTCAAAAGTCTCGCGTCGTCAAAGATGATGGAGCCCTCTGCGCTCGGAGTGATTGTTCGGCCCAAATCCTCGTAGTAACGAAGTATTCCAAGGGCAGACACTTGTCCGGAGAGTTCTCCATAACGCATGCCTACCGTCTTCATTTGCTTCGCTGCTCCTTGGATCCTCTTTAGCCGGCGCAGCAGAGTTACATTGTCATCCGAAGGTAGTGATCCAGTAGTACCGAAGTACTCCAAGACACCTAGCATCTGTTCGATGACCTCCGAAGCCACCTTCTCAGACTTGAGCTTTTCCGCATTAAGTGCATCCTTGACCGAAGTCGTTTCTGCTAAAACTCCGGAGATTCTAGCATTCTCCGTAGTCAAAGCATTCTTCTGAGTCCGGAGTTGGCCAGTTTCTTCTTGTAGCCTTACAAGTTCAGACCCTTTGGCAGCATCCTCCGTCCGCAGTCTTTCAATCTCTGCCCGAAGCACAATTCTTTCTGCTTCGAGCTCTTTCTTCGCAGCCTCCAAGCTTTGCCTAGCCCTTCGCTCTGCTGATATTACATTGTCCATCTGAGCTACTCGACCTTCGGAGAAGTTAAAATTTCTTTGAAGAGCTTCGTTCTCTTCCCGAAGTTGAGCAATTTCATTTTCACTCGATAAAGCCGCAGCGCGGGCTAAGACTGCTTGCTAAGAAAAAAGAAAAACTGAAATAAGAAATTATTCATATATAATTTTCTATTTGGTTCGAAGATGCTTTATACCTGATAAGCTGCTCTTTCCACAGCAAGGTTAAGCTCCGAACCCTTCGCTCTGCTTAAAAGGGCTACCAGTTCTGTTTCCCCGACTTGGCGACTGGCTTGGCCCAAAGGTTTAACCAAAGTCCCAAGTCCGGTTTTCTCCTCCAAAAAAGGAGTTATGAGAGGAAGCATTTCTGAAGCCTTCTGATCAGCTTTGCTTAGCGAAGGTCCGGAGAGTTCTTCTGAGGCCCTTGGAACTTCTGAAGATGGCCCCCCCTCAGTCGATTCACTTTCATCTGATGATTCAGATGAAGTCGATCCTTGAGCAGGGAGAGGCTCAATGTGTCTTTTTCCTCTTCCAGGCCCCGGTAGAGTAACATCTGGTCGTGGCTCCGAAGTTGTCGAAGGTCTTTGAATTGTATCTTCGTGAGATACTTCGACAACAGGAGGCTCTGCAAAAACAGAAATATTATACATTGTATAATTTTGCAAAAATTGATAAAAATTATGCAAAATTTACCTTTGACATTCTCTGGAATATCGAGTACCGGACTGATCGGAGGATCAAAAGTGTAGTCCTCATCCGAATCAGCCGTTAAATCTTGGACTGCAGGAGCATCGTCCTGGGGAGTCCTCGTTACTTCTTCAGGAATCGAAGCCATAGTGACTTCGACCCCACCTTCGTTCACAGGAACTCCGTCCTGAGTTGTATCTTCTTGAACTACCGAAGTCATTGGTTGATCAGCATTGTCTCCAGACTCCGGTACGTTCGCAGGTTCTTCGGCCTCATCTACACCCATAGGGGCTTCGTTTTGTTCTTCATGGGTATCCGGAGCTCTTACTTCCTCGATGTTGGCTTGGGGCTCCGGTATACCTGCAGTATCTTCAATGTGAATACTTCGTTGAGCTGCATCTTCCTCAATCAATTTCATTAAAAATATACCTTCGTCTTCTTTAGAACTAGAAATTGAAGCTCTTGAGCTCGAAGGTGCGAGGTTCTTCGGCTTCCGAGCCACCTTCTTCACCGGAGTCCTTGCGGAGCTGGAGGCTCCAGCTTCGGCTACTCTTTTCTTGGGTCCTTTCTCTTGAGGCACCCAGTCCATCAGAGGGGGCGGAGTTAACTCCAACATTCCCCATACTCTGTTAAATCGCTCCCAGCTTCCGACTAATTTGATTCGCCATTCTTTTTCCGACGGAGTTGGAGCACCCAGAATCTTCTCCGAAGTCCTTACAATTTGTTCTGATGTAATAGGGTCTGAAGAAGCTAAAAAATAATTCGAGTTAGTCTTTCTTCGAAGTAAATATGTACAATGCATGTTGGTTTCGAAGTTACCTGCAGGGCTCGAAGTATAATTGATTTTGCGAAGGCCGCCTTCGGAGTCATCTTCGAAGATGATAGGCCAGTTGGCCATCAGTGGAGGAATTTGAAGACCGATGAATTCTTCAGCCAAGTCTCGCATACTGAGCCTTCGGCTAACTTTTTCAAGCAGGTTCAAGCGGGCTTCGAGCTGACCTTCGTCAGGTTGCACTAGGGCTTCTTTCCGGAATCGGATTTCTTTGAGGGGCCCAGCCAGAGGACTGCTAGCTCCGACTTCGGCATAAAACCACCTCAGTACCCAATCAGTGTACCATCTAGCATTGATGGCCTTAGCAGGGAATCGCAGAGCATATTCGTCTCGAAGCCTGAAATTGATGCTTCCGAAGGCAACCACTACTTTCTCACCTCCGGAGCCTACGGAGGTCTTCGGCTGACAAGTCGCTCTATGCAGTGCAGCGAAGATTTCAGCCCTCCCCTCACAGCCTTCGGCTCTCAGCGCCCACTCAAAGATAGCTAATCTAGCTACAGCATTCGGGGATAGCTGGGGGAGGGTTACATGAAACAGGTCAAGAACTTCGGCCAAGAAATCCACAGCAGGGAGGCCAATGCCTGCTTCGAAAAAAGCTTCGAACACTACAACCTCTCCGGGTCTTGGTGATGGGATTGATTCTTTGCCCGGCCTCCGAACCATAACCCCATTGCTAATCTTACCCCCTGCTGTGATTGCCAAAGATTCTCTCTTGCAGGTAGACGGTCCTAACTCAAAGGATTGATCCAAGTACTTAGTCGATGGTGGGCACAGACCTTGGTCATCGGGGATTTGGGGATTTCTCCCCCCTGCCGCCATCGACATTGCCGCCTGCATCGAGGGTGCCGCCGCCAATGTCGCCGCCGCTGCTGCTGCGGCTGCCTGCTGCCGAGCCAAGGCCGAAGGAGGCGCAGATCCCTTGGTCTTCACCATCGCGATTGCCGGATTGATCTGAGGGAATGGAGACTAGGGCTCAAGAACTCGAAGGCTAGGGCTCAAGAACTCAAAGGGCTCAAAAAGCTTTTGACTGAGAGGAAGCGGTGAAAAGGTAATCGAGTAAGTTTTGGGGCTCTTTATTTATAGCCTAATCTTTCCGTTTGTTACCGTTTGGGCTCTGCCCTTTCGCATTCCCGCCTGTTATTTTCCTCCGAAAATAACGCCTCGTATAGCTTCCGTTAGAAACAGAAACTAACGGCTATTTTTTCTAAGTCTAAAAAGACTTTCGAACTTCCTGAGTCAGTTCTAAGATAGTTCGAAAGGTAATTACCTTATGACTGATTCGAAGTTCATATCTTCATGCATTTCGGAGATAAAACGAAAATCAATAACCCCTATGATTGGTTATCTTTTCTTTCCGTATACTGCTCTCCTAACGTTACAGGTCGAACGGAGAAGCGTATTCGAGGGGCTACTGTTGGGGGAAAATATCTCATCTTCGGGGTTATTGCCAAAGCAGCATGAAGACAACCAACTAGTTCGAAGATTGTCCGAAGACCTTCTTCGAAGATGCTCGGAACCTGGTTCGAAGCCCGAAGACAGGCACTGGTTCGAAGTATGTCTTCGAACCAAAGCCCTTCAGGATCTTTTCTGCCAGCTAAGATGGAAGACTTATCTTCTATCCTATTAGATTAGTCTTTTACCATTTTAGCCCTATTAAGGAAACCGAATAGTTTCCTTAATGTCGGTTGTAAATAAGGGGTAAATAGGTCTTTTCCTTAATGTTTAAGCCTATAAATACCCCCCATTTCATCCTGTAATAAGAACCGATTACAAGTGATTCAATACACACTTTCGAACTATTCTAAGCTATTATCCTTTCGGAGGCTTAGAACAGTTTGCTTCGCAAACACTTCGTTTGTTAGTTTCTTTTCTACAGAAACTTGTTAGCGTAATCTTTTACGCCAACAATAGTGGGGCAAATCTACAAACTATTGTATGAACTTTGGGGTATATTTGCAAGGGGCATTAACTTTGAGGTAATTCTACAAGCAGGTATCAACTTTGGGGCATACATGCAATCTTTTCCTAGTTATCACCATACTACTTGTGGTCTTGTGGATGAGGAGGTGGAAAATGTCGGGGCTGCTGGCATGTGAGAGGACTGAGGGCTGGATGAAGCTCTGCTCCTTCTTAGCAAGCATGTGGTCGATAAGGTAACGACGATTGTTGCCGTTGTCATCATCGGCGAGGATGGCGTAGAACGAGCTAGAGCTTAGGAGGATGCCAAGAGACACTGCACTTATGCCTTTGTAGCTGGTCGCCGTCACTAATTGTGGCCCTCCATCACCAGTCATCGTTTTGCCCAAGACAGAGAAAGGGGATGGGTCATGTTGAGGTAAGGTGTGAGATGAATTCCTAACAATTTTGTGGGTGAGAGCTTGAAATTATAACTGGAGACACTATGTTGAGTTGAATTCCATGTAGAAACGAAACTAATTTCATGTAGAAAATTATCTGTCCATCCAACCAACCGAGTTAGGGTCAGTTTGGTTCAGATTTTTGAACCAGCTTCCTACACTACAACAATCCAGGAAACTTCCGTCGGCCAAAGCCGACGGAAGTTAGCCCTTTCCCGATGGAAGAAGCTAACTTCCGTCGGCAAAAGGCTAACTTCTGTCAGCATTTGGCCGATGGAAGCGGGTAGACGAAAGTTAGCTAACTTCCGTCGACCGCTGACGGAAGTTACCAGGAAATCGGTAACTTTCGTCGGCCAAATCCTAGCCGACAAAAATTACTTTTTGTTTTTTCTTTTTTCTGTCGACGGGCCAATAACTTCCGTCGGCTAATATTGGCCGACGGAAGTTAACTAAAAAATCCACAAAAATGGAAAATTTATATTATACCATCTGAAATGGTTTGAAAGATAAGTATGGTTCATAAAATTGAAACTAACAAGCAGTAACTGCTGATTTAGCTAGAGTAAGAACATTGAAGAGCTCTAAACCAATTCATGAATGTTTTCAGATACACCACTGCTTCCTGGGCTCATTTTGAGCATGTTCGTAGAGGGATACCCAGTACCAACTAACACTCATAAGCTGATATTGGACCATCTCCTCTATAACCAATTCAAATAAAAACTGCTAAAAACAATCAGCGTAACAAGTAACATATTGTCATGTGCTTGCTGGAAAGTACAATGCTTGGATTCACTAATGTAAACAAAACCATGAATTAGTGCACAGAACAATGTATAAATGATCACAACATTATTTTGAGCAAAAGGAGTTACTATTACAAGTGTGTGATAACTTCTACACTAATAGTATACACCGGTAAATCGAAGGTGCAACAAAATTTATACTTGCAGCGGTCTACATAGTTACATATTGAATAATGACTTTGAAAATTTGACCATAATAGCTACCATGTATTCATACAAAACAAACTCATCGTTTATTGAAATGGTAAAATCCTTAAATACAAGCAATTTCTGCAAGAAAATTTTGAAAATGGGCATTTTACTAATTAGGAGTCCTAAAAAGACCATGTAACAAGAACACCATACCTTTAGCTAATTAACATGAAAACATTTAGCGCTAGGGATTCCTAAAAATACCGTCTAAAAGGAACTCTAATTAATATGAAACAACTGCAAGGGAGCCAACTTTGCTAGGGATTCTATGAAAACCTAAAATCCAAAAAATCCGGCCGCTACCTAAACAGAACAACGGCAGCTATCTTCCCACACACATCGCACGAAATACAACATTTCATCAGACAGATAACGGCAAACACAAAAATTACATATACACATCAAAACAATTCATTTACATAGTAACAAATATCACCGTATCAATCTAAAAATGCTTAACACATCAAACAACAATTGCATTTTTTTCACTGCGCCACCAACACGGTGTATGACCCATGAAGCTAGCAACTTTTTTTTGCATTGGGACCAGTATCATGGTATGAATATACAAAAAACTGATTTTTCTGAGCACTACATACCGAGGGAGATCGGGGGGAAATTTCTCACCTCGCTTCCTGCGTTTGTCCTCGTTTCTATTGGAGTCGTACCACTCCTCCCTACCACTGCTGCCAGTGGTGCCGCTCCCCTCCACGAGTTGCGTGAGGCTTCCCATGTTGGCAGTCTTCCTGATTCCGGTAGCGGGCATGTCACTGATGCATACGCCAAACGGCTTCACGAGGCGCGCCGTGCACATGCGCGTTTAGCGACGGAGGCGGCGGGAGGCCGGGGAGGCGGGCGGAGGCGGTGAGAGGCCAGGGAGGCGGGCGGAGGCGACGGAGGCGGCGGGAGGCCGGGGAGGCGGGCGGAGGTGGCGGGAGGCTGGGGAGGCGGCGGAGGTGGCGAGCGTAGGCGCGCGGGGAAGAGAAGTGATGGGAAGGGGAAAAACCTAGGGTTAAAAGAAGGCACGGGCTGGGAAAAAGAGGGCGCGGGCTGAGAAAAAAAAGCGCGCGGCTGGAAAGTAACTTCCGTCGGCCACATCTAAAGTCGACGAAAGTTAATTTTAACTTCCGTCAGCTTTAATGCTGGCCGATGGAAGTTAGGAGATTTATACCGGGCGGGGAAAAATGTCTCTATCTTCCGTCGGCCACTGTGAAAAGCCGACGGAAGTTAGCTTAACTTCTGTCGGCTCCTCTAAGCTGACGGAAGTTATTTAACTTCCGTCGGCTTTTTGAAATGCCGACGGAAGATAAAATAGCCGACGAAAACTTTCTGTTTTCTTGTAGTGTAGTTCGGAAACTGGAATCTGAACCAAACAATTCTTTTGGTCACCCAGCTTTTCTAGAATCTACAAATTATCGTAGTACAAATTTGAAAGCTGGTATAACCCAGATTTCACAGTTTCTCAGTTCAACTTTGAATGAATATGACCTATCATGCTATTAAAATATATCAGTTCATGTAAAATTTGAAAAAGTTAAATTTTAGTAAAATATATCATTTTAGTGTAATTTAAAAATATATAATTTTAATATAAACATTACAAAATTTTATGATTAGAATAATTTACATACAAAATTACACATTAATAATGTAACTGTTGGGGGAAATTATTCCACTTCCCAGGCTTAAGGCGTAAACCTTCCGAAGGCTGATAATGGCCCTGATGTTGGCGAGCTGTTGTTCGAAGTATGCGTCGTCAAGATCGGAGGGCACCACGGCGCGAAGCCCTGGAGAACTCTCCGAAGGGAGGATGGAGACTTCGAAGCCGAAGGATATGATTGATTGGATGTCTTGTTTATCCATCTACCTTGCAGTACTTTACCATATATAACCCTGTGTATAATAATGAATAGTTTCCATTACGGCGGTTGTAATCTAGGGGCAAATAGGCCTTTTCCTTATGGTTTTTCCCCTATAAATACCCCCCATTATACCTTGTAAAGGGGGGGGCAGAACAAGTTGTTCATTTACACTCATTCGGACTACTCGAGCTATTATCCAATTTGGAGGCCCGAAGTAGCCCTTAAAGTTCAGACTCCTTGTTTGTTCGCTCTTGAATACAGAGAACCTGTTGGTGTAACTTTTACGCCAACAGTTGGCGCCGTCCGTGGGGATCAGGTTCTAAAAGCTTGTTCTCTACTGCTGACTGCACTCCGAAGAGCACTTACGGAGGGAGCCTCGGAGTCCCAAGACTCCGCGAACCCTTCAGTTAAGGGCTTCTTAGTGCAGCTCGAGGGCCTTCTCCCGACCCCTCGAGTCATTCGAAGTCCATCTCCAAGACATCCTCACGACTAGCTATGCCTTCGAAGCGTGGCCAGGCTTCGGGTCCTCTTCGAAGGTCCCCTCGGACCAATGGAGCCAGACCCTCAGCTAATCCGGCGATTCCTGCAGAGACCGCTGGGCGTCGAACGCCCCGGGGCCCTCTGCCTCCTCCTACGGTGCTTCAGACCGACTACGCAGCCAGCCGGGATCCAGAAGTGCCCTCAGACGAAGACGAAGGCCCTCCCGAAGCCGAGGCTACACAGCTAGCCAGGCTTCAGGAGGAGGTATCCAGGTGGAGGCAAGAGGCCGCCGATCACCTCCGCACTCAAGCTTCCACCGAAACTCCAGGGGGGCCTCAAGACGATGGAACCCGCAATCCCCCAGAAGTTATCCAAGTCCCGGAGGAAGCCGAGAATGCATCCTTCGATAATGAATCTCCGTTACACCCTGATCTGCAGAGAGTGCCTTTCGACCCCAGATTCAAGACCTCGAAGCTGCACAAGTACTCCGGGGGGTCGGACCTCGGAGAGTTCGCCCGCTCTTACGCCCTGACAATAGAAGCAAGCGGAGGGGTGCGAAGCACCATGGCAAAATGCTTCCCCCTCGCTCTCGAAGGCGTGGCACTCCGCTGGTTCTGGTCGCTAAAGCCAAGATCGATCAGTTCATGGGAGCAGCTAAAAAAGAAATTTGTGAGCAACTTCCAAGGTACCTTCGTGGCCCCGATGTCCACAGGAAGTTTGTTTCAGGTAAAGCAGCGGGTGGGAGAAACCCTCCAGGAGTACTTCACGCGCTTCGCCCACACCAAGTCACAGATCAAGGGCCTGTCTACCTCCTCGGTAGTTGATGCTGCACGCGAAGGGGTGCTGAACCCCGACCTCCTCAGCAAACTCCATCGGAAGCCGGTGACGTCTGTGGCACAGCTCATGGCATACTTTGAACAGTATGCCAAGGCGGAGGAAGGATGTCTTCGGTGAGCTGAAGCACCATTGCCCACCCTCCGAGAAGTCAAAAGGGAGCCTGAAGCCTCCGCTACACCGCAACCTCCACAAGACAACCACTTCAATGAGTACAAGCGAGGAAAGAAGCATTTCCGCTCGGAGGTGCTAAACATTGCACCTTCAGCCTCGAAGGCACCTGCCAACTTCCAGCAGGTAAAAAATTTCAAGGCTGGGCCACCAAAGCCTCAAGAAAGGATACCTGGCAGGCGCCAGAGTTTTTTCTGTTGTGTGCATGGCGACAATAGAAGCCACGACACGAAGGATTGCAAGGCAGTATTGGCCCTTCGGGGCGACTACCTTGAGCGAAATACCGGGCGGGGTACTTCGGATCGGACCCCACCGTCGGCACGCTCGGAGCCCGTTCAAACTGTGGCCCGAGCCGGTGCCCTCGAAGCCCCCATGCGGCTACCGGTGGCCAGTATTATGCCACCACCAAAGCAAGAAGACCCACAAGACCGCGGCAAGAGAGTGGTCCTGCCCATCTCTGGAGGGGGGACCCTCGGAAGCATGTCCAAAATACAGCGTCGCGAGTACGTCCGCGAGGTCGGGCACATTGGGACCTCGAGTTCCGCAGAAGGGATGCCAGAATGGTCCCGTGTGCCCATCTCATTCACAGCCAGTGACGCGGCGGGGGTGAAGTTCCCCCATGCTGACCCTTTAGTCATCTCTGCCGATATAGCAGGAGCAGACGTTCGAAGGATCCTGTTAGACGGCGGGAGCTCCGCAGACATACTCTTCGCCCAGGCCTTCGACCAGATGTGCATACCTTGGAAGCATCTGCTTCCAGCAACCCGGCCGCTTCAAGGGTTTTCAGGACCGCCTCTCGATGCCCTCGGCCAAATAGGCCTCGAGGTTGCCTTCGGAGAGGGGCCTTTGGCCCGAGTAGAAGAGGTGATATTCGATGTGGTTGATGCCCCCTACGCTTACAATGCTATCTTCGGTCGAGGGATGTTGAATCAGTTCAGGGCTATAGCACATCACAATTACCTTTGTCTCAAAATGCCCACGCAAGGTGGAGTGCTTACTATTTCAGGAGACAAGGCTGTGGCCAGGAGGACAGAGTATGGCCATGGGCAGCCATTGGACCCCCGACAAGTGCATAATGTGGCGGAAAGCGCCGAAGAAGTACCGGAGGCCTTGAACCCTCCGAAGGGATCTTCGCTCAAGCCAAGCCCGGAGGGTGAGGTCGAAACAAGAATAATCTCGGAGGATGGCAAAGAATACCCAGTGAAATTTGGCAAGGTGCTATCTCCAGAAATAACCGCCTCGTTAGAAGAAGTCGTCAGGAAAAATCTAGACATATTTGCTTGGACCGACGAAGACATCACCGGGGTCGATCGAAGCATCATCGAGCATAGTCTACTCGTCAACCCGAAGGCCAAGCCGGTGCGTCAGGGGCTCCGCAAGCTATCAGCAGAAAGAGCAAGCCTAGCCAAGGTCGAAGTAGAAAAATTGTTAAGGGCTGGCATTATCAGGGAGGTAGCCCATACTGAGTGGTTGGCTAACCCTGTTTTTGTAAGAAAAAAGGACTCGAACAAGTGGCGCATGTGTATTGACTTCACCTCGTTGAATAAAGCATGCCCGCGAGACCCCTACCTAATGCCCCGAATAGATCAATTGATAGATTCCACAGCTGGCTCCGAATTATTAAGCTTCCTCGACGCTTATTCCGGGTACCATCAAGTATGGCTGAAGCGCGGAGACGAAGCCAAGACAAGCTTCATAACTCCTTCCGGAGTATTCTGTTATGTAAGAATGCCTTTTGGTTTACGGAATGCCGGAGCCACCTTTTCTCGCTTAATAGCTAAGGCTCTAGGTCATCAGATAGGCCGCAATGTCGAAGCCTATATGGACGATATTGTAATAAAAAGTGCTCAAAGGCACCGGCATAGCCTAGATCTAGCTGAAACATTTGAGAGCCTCCGAGCATGTGGAGTACGCCTCAACCCCGAAAAATGTATATTCGGGGCACAAACAGGAAAGCTGCTAGGGTACTTAGTTTCGAGCAGGGGGATTGAAGCTAGCCCAACACAAATAAGTGCGCTGCAAAGGATGGCTCCGCCAGAGAATTTGAAACAAGTACAGAAGCTAGCAGGAAGGCTTGCAGCACTCAGCAGGTTCCTGTCCAGGTCGGCAGAGCGGAGCCTCCCAATTTTCAAGGCACTAAAGGGATCCGAAAGCTTCAGCTGGACGCCGGTGTGCCAGAAGAGCTTCGAGGATATAAAAGCATACCTCGGCACATTATTAACCTTAACTGTTCCCCTTCCAGGGGAAACACTGCTTTTATATCTTGCAGCAACGGGTTCAGCAGTAAGCGCAGTGCTGGTCCGAGAGGTTGAGCTTAAAGGGAAGCTGGTGCAAAACCCGATTTATTTTGTGTCGGAGGCATTATCCGGAGCCAAGGTCAGATACTCCGAGCTCGAGAAGTTTGCCTATGCCCTAGTAATGGCCTCGCGAAAGCTAAGGCATTACTTCTTGGCGCATAACCTCATCGTCCCTACGTCGTATCCTCTTGGGGATATGCTCCGAAACAAAGATTCCACAGGCAGGATTGGAAAATGGGCAGTCGAGCTGGCACCCTTCGAAATCTCCTTCACGGCAAGGACAACTGTTAAATCTCAAATTATAGCAGATTTCGTAGCAGAGTGGACTCCATCTGCAATCTGGACCCCGGAAGAACCCTCCGAAGGTTTTTGGACAATATTCTCTGACGGAGCTTATCAAGCATCAGGTGCAGGAGCAGGGACCGTCATCTTGTCACCATCAGGGCAAAAGGCTATGTATTCCGCAAGGCTCAACTTCAGAACCACTAATAACATTGCCGAGTATGAAGGAATCTTGCTAGGCCTCCGAAAGGCTAAAGCGCTCAGAGCTACAAGAATAGTGATCAAGACAGATTCCCAAATCGTCGTGGGGCATATTGACAAAAGCTTTCAAGCAAAAAACCCACATCTCGCGCAATACCTTCAAGAAAACCGCAAGGCCGAAGCAGCATTCAAAGGGTTTACAGTTCGAAGCATCCCTCGGGCAAAGAATCAACTTGCAGGTATTCTTGCAAAGGCTGCAGTAGGAGCGGTAGACATCCCGGAGGGTGCTTTCTACGAAGAGCTAGAGCAGCCAGCGGCTGACCAAATACCCTCATCAGAAGTAATGTGCATTCCAACAACAGATTGGCGAGCTCCGATAATAAGCATATTGCAAGATAGCATGGAGCCTTCCGAAGCCCCAGAAGCTCGAAGATTGCGAGCAAGGGCGCGAAATTACAAGCTCATCGATGGAGTGATGTACAAGGCCGGAGTGTGTTCACCCTTACTTCGATGCATCTCACAACCCGAAGGTCAGGATATACTTCGGGGCATTCACGAAGGCTTGTGCAGAGGACATTTAGCCCCTCGTGCGTTAGCAGGCAAAACACTTCGGCAAGGGTTTTATTGGCCGACCATAGTAAGAGATGCAGAGGAGCTGGTCCGAACATGCCAAGGCTGCCAGTGGATGGGCAGGAGGAGTCATCGCCCGCCAACCCAACTTCAGGCTATTGCCCCAGTATGGACGATGGCCAGATGGGGCATGGACCTCATAGGTCCTTTCCCAGTGGCAAAAGGTGGTTTGAAATTTGTGGTAGTGGCAATCGAGTATTTCTCAAAATGGGTTGAAGCGGAGCCATTAACAGCTATCACCTCGAGGAACGTGCAAAAATTCTTCTGGCAGAATGTTATATGCAGGTTCGGAGTTCCTAGGGAGCTGACGGTGGATAATGGAACCCAGTTCGAAGCTAATACCTTCCAAACATTTTGTGAAGAGCTGGGCATTAAGCTATGCTTCGCAGCAGTCCGACATCCACAGTCAAACGGAGCCGTCGAGCGAGCCAACGGTAACATTCTCTCCGGGCTAAATCGCCGGATCGTAGGGTTGGCCAAGGGGTTGTGGGTCGAAGAGCTTCCCAAAATCTTGTGGTCCATTCGAACCACTCAAACCAGATCAACAGGTTTCACACCATTCCGATTGCTCTTCGGAGACGAGGCCATGACTCCTACGGAGATTAGAGGTGAATCGCTTCGGGTAATTCAGCCTGAGGTCGAAGATGACCGGAGCACTTCGTTAGATTTTTCCGAAGAAACAAGGCTCCGAGCTGTAGCCAACCTGACTAAGTACCAAGAGCACACCAAAATCTGGTATGACCCGAAGGTTAAGCTAAATGAATTAAAACCAGGTCATCTAGTATTGCGAAGTGTAATAGCTCCGGGGAAGCTAGGAAACAAATGGGAAGGACCATATGTTATCTTACGCTCAGGACGCCCCGGATCGTTTAAATTAGCTAATCTAGAAGGGGAAGAGTTGAAGCATGCGTGGCATGCGGAGCACCTTAAGCGGTATTATGCTTAGGGGCTCCTTGTAATCCTCTGTAAAATTTTCCCTCTTATCAATAAAGATAAGGGTTGAATTTTGCTTTGCTCTTCGAATATCCCTTACTCCTAATAGACGCATTGGGATGACGGCGATACTGGCAGAGCCAAGCACTTTTCACAAAACCCAGGAGACTGCCTTCGAACCATTGGTTCAACGGCTCCACCTCCAACCTACGGATTCCAGGCTCCAGCTTGTTAGGATCCGTAGAAGAGTCTAAGGACTTTAAAGAAAACAGATTTTCGGCCTCCGGGTTCGAAGTATCTGTAAAAGAGCCGAAGGTGGCCAACCTACGGATTCCAGGCTCCGGCTTGTTAGGATCCGTAGAAGAGTCTAAGGACTTTAAAGAAAACAGATTTTCGGCCTCCGGGTTCGAAGTATCTGTAAAAGAGCCGAAGGTGGCCAACCTACGGATTCCAGGCTCCGGCTTGTTAGGATCCGTAGAAGAGTCTAAGGACTTTAAAGAAAATAGATTTTCGGCCTCCGGGTTCGAAGTATCTGTAAAAGAGCCGAAGGTGGCCAACCTACGGATTCCAGGCTCCGGCTTGTTAGGATCCGTAGAAGAGTCTAAGGACTTTAAAGAAAACAGATTTTCGGCCTCCGGGTTCGAAGTATCTGTAAAAGAGCCGAAGGTGGCCAACCTACGGATTCCAGGCTCCGGCTTGTTAGGATCCGTAGAAGAGTCTAAGGACTTTAAAGAAAACAGATTTTCGGCCTCCGGGTTCGAAGTATCTGTAAAAGAGCCGAAGGTGGCCAACCTACGGATTCTAGGCCCCGGCTTGTTAGGATCCGTAGAAGAGTCTAAGGACTTTAAAGAAAACAGATTTTCGGCCTCCGGGTTCGAAGTATCTGGAAAAGAGCCGAAGGTGGCCAACCTACGGATTCCAGGCTCCGGCTTGTTAGGATCCATAGAAGAGTCTAAGGACTTTAAAAAAAGAGGAAAAAAAACAGATTTTCGGCCTCTGGGTTCGAAGTATCTGTAAAAGAGACGAAGGTGGCCAACCTACGGATTCCAGGCTCCGGCTTGTTAGGATCCATAGAAGAGTTTAAAGACTCAGAAAAAAGCGAGCAAAATTTTAGTCCGCAAAAGCATGCAGGTGTTCGACAGTCATTGTGCCTAGCGAACCCTTCTCTATGATAAAGGCTCCGCCACCCACAAGGGGGGGTCGGAGGGTACGAGTCACACAACATACTTTCGAGGCATTTCACATAAAATCATTATAATAGTACATTAAGAGAAATTTTCATCTAAGCCTAAATAAAACTGGAGACCCTTTCGGCCCCTGGAGCTACCCCTACGGCTAAGATTCCCTTCGGAGCTCGAAGCCGCCGAAGTCGTCCTTTTAGTCCGAGTGCTTCTCTTCTTCTTCGAGGCCCGCAGTTTCTTTTGTGCCTCTTGAAGCTCAGCCCAAGTCAGGAGCTTCTCAGAGTCTGCTTCCGCGGGGTTGTCAACTCGATACTCTGAGTCGGACCAGTCAATAGGTTCGGAAGATGAAGACCCCTTCGTCTTCTCTTCCTCTTTAATATAAGATAAAACGTCCCTTCGAACTTCAAGGGTAACCTCCCCCCGTCTCCGCGAGGAACAGAAAAGCGGGAACGGTGATAAGGTCTCAAACTCTCGAGGACTGCCCACTCCTTTCGGAGCTCGCCGGTAGTTTCCAGAAGTTCGAAGTCAGGGCTCGAAGGGCATGACAAAACCTAAAAAGAGCAGAACACCCAAGACAAGTACTGTTTATAACTTTTTCATTAATAAAAACAAGGTTTACAGGGCCTCAGGTACACAGCAGTCCTAAGAGGCTAGACCTGCGGGTCGGATGGCGGAGCAGGAACCGGAGGGGCTGGCGAAGCAGCGAGTGGTGGCTTCGTTTGAGCTTGCTTCTGCCGGCGAGCCTCGTCGATCCAGGCCTTGGCAGCGACCTTATGGTCCGTCTTCCAGGTTGACCGGAAGGCTTCCCAAGCCGAAGCCACCTCCGAAGATGGCCGCAGCAAGTCATCATCCGCGAAGCCTCCAGGAGACGAGCCTCCGACCGAGCCAAGGGGGATCCGAAGAGATTCAAGATGACGAAGAACCCCGATGCCAGCACACTGTCCGGAGATCTCCCCGTACCGAATGCCGGAGTTCTTCATCAACGACGAAGCAACCTGGATCCTCGTCAGCTTCCGGTCGAGTGGCTCGTGGGCCGCGGCGGAGGACGAAGGGCACATAGTGCCGAAGTACTCCAGCGTACCCTGAAGGGCTTCCAAGGTACGATCAGCAGTACTGGAGTTTTTCCTCTCCGCCGCTTCCAGGTTCGCAGCAGTCGCGTCCACTGCGGCCACCCGGAGCATCAAAGAACTCTTGAGGGCCATCGCCTGGCTAAGAGCCCCTTGAAGCTCCACCAGCTGTGCGCTCGAAGTAGCTGCCTCCTGACGGAGCTTTTCAACCTCCGCACGGAGGACAACGCGTTCGGCCTCAACTTCCTGGGCTGATGAACGGAGGGCTCCGAGGGCTTCGTCAGATGCTGCCCTAGCCTTCCGTTCCTCCAAAACTTCTTCCTCCAGCCTGAGGGATCTCCCGGTGGAGTCGTTAAGGGCCGTCTGGAGGGTAGTGACCTTCCGGTTGAGTCGATTAATTTCGACCTCGTTGGAAGTCACTACCGCTCTAGCAAGGGCAAATTGCTGCAAAAAGAACTAGGTAAGCACTAAAGAAGTTATGACCGTTAATACAAAGCAACTATGGTGTCTTTTTCATACCTGAAGGGCAGCCCTTTCAAGGGCCGTGTTGAGTGTCGAAGCCCTGGCCTCGCTCAAGACGAAGATCAACTCCGAATTAGCAATGTCTTGGCTTCTCTCAGCCAGGGGCTCCATGAGTCTTCGAAGGCCGCTCCGGTGCTCCACGAAAGGAGCCAGCAGAGGAAGCCAAGACAAAGCTTGGGCGTCGTCCGCTGCGGTCTCGTCCTCCGAATTGCCGATGAAGGGTGCGGCCTGGCCAGGAAGAAGACCGAGGCTAGAAATGCTCTTACCCCTCCCCGGCACGAAGGGGGGAGAAGCAGGAGAACTCTGACCCCCGGCCACCACCTCTTCGGCCAGAACCACATTGCCGGAGGTGACCTCGGTGGTCGAGGTGGCTGCGACAGGAGCCAACTCCGTCCCAGCGAGCACGTCGTCCGCCCCGAAGGACACATTCTCTGCCACCAGGCTCGGAGCCCCCAGAGGAGCAGAAGGGTCCGCTCGAATAGCCGTCTCCGAAGAAGCGGGGACTTCGGGTGCCACCAAAGCATCGATACCCGAAGAGGTACCTACTTCAATAGCAAGATTAATGAGCATGTTTTACAAATAGCAGGCGAGTATTGATAAAAAAAGGGAGGAGCTTCGGAAAAAGACCTCTGAGAGTCTCCTGAGGAAGGATCGCTGGATCCTCCAAGACTTCATACATCTGAAGGATGTTGGCGAAGTCATCCCCCGAGGTCCCGCCCTCGGTATTCTCTGTCGAAGTCGCGACCTCCGCAGGGACCGCCTCGGGTGTGGGCAAGTCGGGAGTAGAGTCTGACTCCACCTGCACGACGGCGGGCGCGGGAGGAGCCGTTGGAGTAGCGCTAACCCCCTCCCTGGCAGAGGTGTTCGGAGGGACTTCCCCCATATCTTCGTCAGCCAGGAGGTAGGCTTCGAAGGCCGCCGCTGTCTCGCCATCGGAGTCTTCTACCCCTTCGGAGGGTGGGCTCCGCGCATCTGGCGATGAAGAAGACGAAGCAGGCGTCAAGTGTGGAGGTTGCTTCGCTGCCTTCTTCTGAAGCGGCTGCTTGCCGGCTTTCTTGGAGGACTCGGCCGCGGCCTTCCTTTTGCGGCCAGCCGCTCCGGTTGGGGCGAAGTCAAGAAGCTGCGGAGGCTCCATGCCGAGGGCTCTCCACACCCTGTTCGATCGCTCCCAACTCCCCACCAACTCCAGCCTTCTCTGCCTCTCGGCCACCGAAGGGGCTCCGAGAATTCGTTCGGTGGACCGAACTATGTCTTCCGGAGCCAATGCCAGAGGCGCCGCTGAAAGAAAGAGGTATAGAAGTATGAGTATAATTAATTTGTTCATATAATATGATGCAGCAGGAAGAAGGTGTACCTAAGTTTCGGAGGTCCCCCTCCGAGGCTTGTGGGATTACGATCGGCCAGTTGGCTCCGAGGGGAGGGATCCGAAGACCGACGAACTCCTCGGCCAGGTCGCGCATGCTCATACGACGGGCCACTGAAGCAAGCAACCCTAGCCTCGTCGTGAGCAAGCTAGGGTTCGGGGAGATGTCTGCCTCCTTCCGGAACCAGATCTCCTGGAGAGGACCCGAGAGAGGGGAGTCCTCTCCGACTTCGGCGTAGAACCACTGAAGTATCCAGTTCGAGTACCACCGGTCGTTTATGGCTTTGGCAGGGAAGTGGAGGGCATGCTCCCTCCGCAGCTGGAAGTTGACGCTGCCGAAGGCTATCATCACTTTGGAGTCCCCTGGCCCGTCTTGAGGCTTCGGTTGGTAGATAGCCTCGTGGGTCGCCGCGAAGATTTCGGAGCGGCCTTCGCATCCCTCCGCCCGAAGCGCCCATTCGAAGACAGCCAAACGGACGATCGCGTTGAGGACAACTGAGGCAGGGTTATGTGGAACAAGTCCAACACCTCTGCCAAGAAATCCACAGCTGGCAGTCCTAGACCCGCTTCGAAGAATGCTTCGAAGACCACCACCTCTCCGCTCCGCGGTCGTGGAGTTGATTCTGTCCCAGGAACTCGGGTCCTCATTCCAGTTCCCAGCTTTCCTTCCACTGCTTCTTCTATGGACTCAGCAGTGCTCGAGGATTGGCCGATGATGAAGCTTTGCGCAATCTTCTTCTTAGAAGGCGGACGGAGCGCCCGAGGGTTCTTCGGCCAAGCCCCACTCGGAGCCCCCGCCATTGCCGCTGCTGCCGATGCAGCCCACGCCTGCCTCTGCGCCAAAGTATTGGCCGCCGCTGGGGTGGTGTGGCTAGTTCTCGCCATCGCGCTCAAGTGCTCAAGGAGGCTGGAAGATGGGGAGAAAGATGGATAGCAGGTGATGAATGCGGTAAAAAATCTCGGTTGATCTCTATCTCTCCCTTTTATAACCGTGCGACTAGTACTACTCTTCGATGGTATTCACATTGCAGGTTCGGCTTCCGCCACCGACGCGTGGGCCCGGTAATCGGAACGGCGCATAACCGCTGTAAAAATCGACCGTTACCTTTTCTACAGAGAGTAACGGCTACTTGCGCTGTAACGGCTACTTTTAACGGCACCCTACGACGTTCGCACTCCGAAGTCATACTTCTTTCCAGAACGTGTTCCCATTGTATCTGGAACCCGAAGGGGAGAGCTCGAATGCGTTAAGCTCAAAGTCTTCGGCTAAGTCTCAGCATCTCTCACTCCTTCCTAAGCCTCGAAAATTAAAAATATTCCTTCCGAATACCGCCTTCTTTCTAAAACAAGTTTAATACAGGAAGACGTGTTCGAGGGGCTACTGTTGGGGGAAATTATTCCACTTTCCAAGCTTAAGGCGTAAACCTTCCGAAGGCTGATAATGGCCCTGATGTTGGCGAGCTGTTGTTCGAAGTATGCGTCGTCAAGATCGGAGGGCACCACGACGCGAAGCCTTGGAGAACTCTCCGAAGGGAGGATGGAGACTTCGAAGCCGAAGGATATGATTGATTGGATGTCTTGTTTATCCATCTACCTTGCAGTACTTTACCATATATAACCCTGTGTATAATAATGAATAGTTTCCATTACGGCGGTTGTAATCTAGGGGCAAATAGGCCTTTTCCTTATGGTTTTTCCCCTATAAATACCCCCCATTATACCTTGTAAAGGGGGGCAGAACAAGTTGTTCATTTACACTCATTCGGACTACTCGAGCTATTATCCAATTTGGAGGCCCGAAGTAGCCCTTAAAGTTCAGACTCCTTGTTTGTTCGCTCTTGAATACAGAGAACCTGTTGGTGTAACTTTTACGCCAACAGTAACTAAACATGATGAACTATCAAAATATAAATCAGTAACTATTCTGACTAAATAACTTTTCAGCTTTTCAACAGCTCACACCTCACAGCTTACACGAGCTTTTCCATAGCTCACAGCTCACAGTAGCTTCTCCACAACTCACAACTCACAACAACTTTTTTAGAATCTAAAGCCTTAGGGTCTGTTTGGTTCAGATTTTTGAACCAGTTTCCTGGTTTAGAAGTTGGAATCTGAACCAAATAGCTCTTTTGGTCACCCAACTTTTCCTGAATCTAAACACTCTCGTAGTATAAATTTGAAAGTTGGTATAACTTAGATTTCACGTATTCTCAGTTCAACTTTGAATGAATATTACCTACCATACTATTAAAACATATCAGTTCATGTAAAATTTAAAAAGTAAAATTTTAGTAAAATATATATTTTTAGTGTAATTTAAAAACATATAAGTTTAATATAAACATTACAAAATTTCATGATTAAAATGATTTACATGTAAAATTACACATTAATAATATAACTAACCATCATGAACTACCAAAATATATCCACAATTATTCAAACCAAACAGTTTCTCGGCTTTTCTACAGCTCACAGCTTACAACAACTTTTCCACAACTCACAACTCATATCAGATTTTTTTTCAAAATCTACAGCTCAACCAAACACACCCTTAAGGCTATTCACAATGGGGTTTCATAGGGTATTTCATGGTATTAATTACCATGTCACATCAGATTTTTTGCTTACATTATATTCAATTAATGAAGAAAGAGAATGAAGTAGTGTCATCACTATGACATGATGCTAACCCGTTTCCAAGACGGATGAAACGAAATGAAACAACCATTGAGAGCTAAATAATTTCATCAGAGAGAGGATATTTCATGAGAGCTAGTTGCATTTAATTACACTGGTTAGCTTAGGAAATAGTGAAATAAAACTCTCCACTGAGAGAAGGTATTTCATTCAGTTGTAAAGCTGACGTGACATTCTAAAAAACAGTGCTATGAAACCCACCATTATAAATAGCCTAATAAGTCGTAATTTTAATTCGTCGATTCCACGCCGAATTTTAGATCCAAGCAGTAACTTAAGAAAATAAAAACCAGTTGGATGCACATGGCCCTATATGGGCCAGGAACGAGACCACGAGCCCAGAGCGTAAGCAAGGGAAGCTTGCCGCCCAAAAAGCACACGCAGGAGGCCCCTTGTCCTCGTCGGCATCCAGCCATCCATCCTACCGGCATCATCCCAAATCCTGCACGCTCCACCGCGAAAACCCTAAAACGCCCGCCCGCCCTTCCGCCCGCCGTCTCCGCCTTGCGCTTGCCTTACTCCAAGCTTTGCGTGACGGGATGGAGCATGACGCGCACGCCCCACCGCCCGCCGCTGAGTACGCCGCCGCCGCCGCCGCCGCCGCCGTCGACGACGACTGGGCGCGCGACGAAGACGCCGAGCTGATGGCCGTGGATCCCCACTACCCTGCCGCCCCCGCCGAGGATAGCGAGGATGTGAAGGATGCCGCTCCTCCTGCGGTCCCGTCTGAAGGTACACCCTCCTCTCTCTCTACCCCCTTTACCTTGCGTGTGTCCCGAGCGGGCGCGCGTCCTTCTGCGCTTATCCTTGGTTGCTGCGCTCAGATCTGAGCTTGTTCTTCGCTGATCTGTGGCGTGGTCGCCTTCAATTAAATTGTCTTCTAGGTTTAGAAGGTTAGCAACGTTTATGTGGGTAGCTGCTGCATGATAATGGCTGGGCAGGGTGGCAATTGTTAGACAGGATATCTTCTCTCATGTAATCATGGCTGACCTCCTGGTTTGATTCTATACACGGGTGGATGCTTCTTGGCTATATATTTGTAATCCTACATTAGCAATAAACTCAACCTTGCCGGAAGCAGGACCACTCAACCTTGCTGGCCGCCTGCCTCCTGCTGCTCACTTCCGTTGCTGCCTTTTGACCTGAACTTCCATCGCTGCCTGCTGAAGATTCCCTCTGCCGCTCACCTCTGCTGCCTCCTGTTGGAAGCCAGCTGCCAGAGAAGCTTCGATCTGCTGTCGAGCAGAGTGATTCTGCTGTCTTCAGCTGTAGCAGCTTCCTCTACCATCGAACAGATTTATAATGTTCCTTTTTATTTAGTTTGTAACTAGTCATCGGAATGTCATCCCTGTAACTATTTGCTTGCCCGGAAGAGATGATCAGATGAGTGAGGCCTCTTTGATATTTTCTTTGGAACCTTCCTAATACATCTCTTTTTTGGAAGATTCCCTTCATTTGTTGTTTTTAGGGCGAAGTTCTTGATCACTGTGGACTAACTTGTGGTTTAAACTCTGTTCTGTCAGATGTTAAAGAAATTCAATCATATCTCCAGTCATTGGAGTTGAAGTCAAATGGTATGTGATAATCTTGTTCAAGCTGTTGTTCCAGTTATTGTTACCAATAGCTCAAATGAGAAATTGCATCGTTAGTTATTTTTTTGCCTCATTTGTTGCAAATGTTGGCAAATGACAATCTGTTTTCTTTATGTAAGAATAACAAATTTAGCTGTAAGTGGTTTTGTATGCAATTCTTATCAGAATATTGCTAATCTAGATTATGTGCTCCATTTAAATGCTAGTGCTAAGTTAAAGGAATGAAACAATTTATTTTCTCTTTTCCACTTATCAGAATAACAAATTTAGCTGTAAATAGTTTTGAATTTTTCCTTTTTGTATATTCTTCCTATTGGATGTCATAAGCTACTGTTTCATGTTGTCACAGCTTTAGGCATATATATAATTCTTCTCTGCTTGTTGCTTCTGTAATTTTTGCCTGGGAGTAACTGATAAACTAGTATGCAACTGTAACTTTTGTATCGATCCAGCTGCTGCACATGAGGATGCTCAAGAGGTAATGGATGAGGAAAAGGAAACAAAGCGACATTTGAATGTGGTTTTCATTGGTCATGTTGGTGAGTTTTGCTACCCTTGCTTCCTGCCTTACATTCAGTTTTGTTAGTCAATGATAGTCATATAACCATAGAACATTTCTTAAATGCTGTCTTGTTTTGCTGTCACCTTTTTTGGTGTGACTATCATAGTAAACGCTGTGTCATAACTCATGAGGATCTCTTGTATTGGGTCATAAAACATCCATGAATCTTGATCATAATTCATACTTGCGATTTCAAGATTCAATGTAACTACGATGGTGATTCATACAAGGAATATTTTTTGTATCAATCTTTTGGTAGAGATAGGAAACGGGATACAAGTGATAGGTGTTGATACTGTAATACTGATAAGAGCTAATCCAATCTTGTACCAGATTGATTGTAGGCATTTTCATTGTTTAATGATATTCTCAAATAGAATCTATGTAGCCTAGATACGTGGATACAAATACGGATACGGATACGCGATACAGCGATACTTCGATACGGCATTTTCTAAAAAACATTGATACAACGATACACATATATATACATATACATATATATATATATATATTAGTCTGATGATTTTTTTAAGAAAAACATTTGAATAGCAAATGTACAAACAAGTATAAGAGCCACACAACAAATGCACATACCATTTTTTAAGAAAAAAATTCGCATAACAAATGTACAATGCACAAACGAGTATAAAACAACACTCAACCACCAGCAAATGCACAAACCATTTTTTAAGAAAAACTGAAAGAAGAATAGAAGTTGGACCTGCTCGGGCGCTTGGCTACTCGTGGAGTACGCGGTGGATCTGCTCGGGTAGCTCAGCTGAGAAGCTGAGGAATGAGGATGTGGTGGATCTGCTCGGTTGAGAAGCTGAGGATGTGGTGGTCGGTGTATCTGCCCTTGGAGGTGGAGGATGTGGTGGCTGGCGTCACACTGGAGCTGTTCTTGCCTCTTGGAGGTGGTGGTCCTGGAAGAAGCAGTTGCCGACGACAAGTCCAAGCCGTGCCGGCGTGAGGAGCCATCGTCCCGAGTCCCGACGAAGTGCGCGGAAGAGTGAACGTCGGCGGCATCGCGTAGGTCGGAGGCGCGCCGACAGCTGGTGGTGGCTACGTGAGGCGCTGAGGTGCGTCTAGACGGGAGGCTATGCGAAGTGGCGGATGGGATTAAGGCATGGCGATGGGTCACAGAGAAAAGACGACTCTGCTTCACGTATCAACGCGTACGCGATACATATCGGGTATTTCTGATTTATTTGAAAAAAGAAAAAGCTCTGGATACGCACCAGATACGTATCTGGACGTATCTGATACGTATTCATATCTGAATGCGTATCGGGTACCGGTACATGTATTTTTCAGAGTATCCGCGCTTCGTAGAATAGAATTATTGATTTTTAATCTTTTATCAAAGAAATAAATCAAACAATGAAGATACATGGCAAGTGACTAATTTGTTTGATCATGTTGTGGAAGAACAAGGTTCAAATCATTTGTTCATTATAATGCCTTAGCTGTATACATCGCTGCACTTCCATTTAATACTGAGTGGTTGTCTGGATAACAAAAATAAAGTTGGTTTTAATAAAACATGTTTTAATTGATTTTTTTGCTAAACAAGTTTGTTGTTAATCTGTTAGGGTGTGTTTACATAGCAAATTTTTGGATGAAGCAAACTAAAAATCTAATTTGACATGATGTTGTTTGGGTTAGAATCAATGGTCACCTAGCCATACGTCATATATAAAAAATTAGTGATAGTTTGTTAATGGGAATAAGCATATCATAAACTGTTTTTTTTCCAAAAAATTGCCGTGCATGTGAGACGATGCATGTGTGGTATGTATGAAAAACGAGTCTTTGTGTTTTTTTAGAAAAACCAGTTTATGATATGTCTATTTCCATCAACAAACTATCGTTGATTTTTTGCATGTGGCGTATGGCTAGGTGACCATTGATTTTAACCCAAACAACATCATGTCAAATCAGATTTTTTGTTTACTTCATCCAAAAATTTGCTATGTAAATACACCCTAACAGATTAACAAAAACTTGTTTTGCAAAAAAATTCAATTAAAAAATGTTTTATTAAAATCAATTTTATTTTTGTTATCTAGACAACCATAAAGTGTTAAAGAAAGTGCAGTGATGTATGTGGCTAAGACATTATAATGAACAAATGATTTGAACCTTGTTCTTTCACAACATAATCAAACAAATCAGGCACTTGCCATGTATCTTCATTGTTTGATTTGTTTTTCAATGAAATATTAAAAGCTAATAATTCTATTTGAGAGTATCATTAAATAATGAAAATGCCTACAATCAATCTAGTACAAGATTGGATTAGCTCTCACCAGGATTATAGTACCAACACCTAACACTTGTATCCCTCTTCCTATCTCTACCAAAAGATTGATACACAAAATATTCCTTGTATAAATCACCATCGTAGTTACATTGAATAGGGGTGTATGGGAAATTTTGGTCCGATACACAGGTCGTGTGTCGTCGGAGGCGTCATGGGAACAACTAGAAGAGTTCAAACGACATTTTCTAACCGTACAACTTGAGGACGAGCTGTTTGTCGGGGAGGGGGAAAATGTTATAAACTCTTTTGTTGGAAAGTTTTATAAGAGAAGGAGCAAGGCTGGGCCGGCGGCTAGGACTAAAGCCTAGGTTGAAACCAGCCTAGGGCTAGCATCTAGGGCGGAAGCCCAGGCCCAGCTGAACCCAACCCAGGAGATTAGGGATAAAAGAATTGTTATTCGGTTAGGAGTTTTGTTTTAATCTGTTAGGATTCCTCTTAAAGGATAAGAGTCCTTAGTTTAATAGTCTTTAGTTTAATGGAGTCTTTAGAGATGAATCAGCCTGGGCTTATAAAAGGCTGAGGCATCTATTGTAATAGGCATCAAGGAATAAAGGTCTCCCCTATTGGACGAGATTTACCTTGAACCCTAGCTAATCCCAGGGCTGACGCCGACAATACCAGCGGTGCCCAACCCCCTCTATGCTCTGCGCTCTCTTCCATCTTCCGCTCTTGACCTCTATTCTCCCCTGCCCATGCCAAGGAGGAGGATCAGAGATCCGACTGGTATCAATTTGGTATCAGGTAGGTCGGAACATCGACAAACATATCCGGTTCTATCAATGATCCTGTAGCATTGACTGCTGATGAGAAGCTCGACTTCCTCATGGCGCAATGAATCAAGTGATGGGCCAGCTATCCACAATCAACGGTCGCCTCGTTTCTCATGATCGGAGAAGGTTGACGGTCTGTCCCAAGGGGACGAGACTGCACTGAAGATGATACTCACGGTATTGCGGGGCGACCAACAAACCATGATGGAGATTTCTACGGCCGAACCAACCAAGGTTAGACTCTGCTGGAAGAAAAGGCTGCCTGTTCAAGTGGGATTCCTGGGAACTAGCAGCACTTGAATGCCTAGGAAGAACCGGCAGCACTTCGGCTAGGATGCTTGAGGAAGGGAAAAGGAAAGTAGAGTAATAAATGCCTAGAAACAATCAGCAAAGACTATGGAAAATGAATCGCTGGAACAGCTAGAAGGAGGAGACAGGGGCTGATCTAGGCGTCGCCTAGGCGGCTCTCGGCGCTAGCCGCTAGGCGACAGGTCGCCGCCCGACTAGCGCCTGACGCCTACTCGAACACTGGGCGGTGGAGTACGCATCTCCTCCCAACCTATGGTGACATGCGCCATGGCATTGCCCCATCCATCATTGCTGTCACTAGTAGGCAAGAGAGGGAACAGAGAAAGATATGTGGAGGATGAGGATGAATGAAGATGGATAGACATGTGGGTTCACTTTTTTCTATTGGTTGGATTGCCATGTAACAGCCATGTAGGCAAAAGCCACCCCGATTTGGTTGTGGAGATAAATTAAATTGTTTTATCAGTTGAGGGGTGTTCCTTGTCTGATATAAAAGTTAAGGGGTGTCTTTTAGACAAACAATATAGTTGAAGGGGGTAATATAGACTGATTCCTTTTCTTATCACATAGATGAGTACTAAACTATTTTTATTTTTGCAATCCACTTTAGAGAATACATGTTTTCTGTTATCACCATCCAATATAAATTGAAAGATGTGGTCATGTGGAAAGTGTTGAATAGCATATTTTGTCTTACCTACTTTAATAAGAGAAACAAATTACAACAAATATAGTTTTACTTTCTGCAACAGCTTAAAAATCAAGCACAATGCAATGAAACTGGGCCTAAATCATGCTCACTAAAATGAAACTGATTTCCCCCCTTTAGGGTGACAACATTCTTGTTCTGTGTTCTCCTTGCAAGACCTACTTCCATCCCCTAGTAAATCTACATATACATTTTGCTAGTTTTTATGCAATATAATTTAATGTTTTTTTGAGTGCAAACAGTAGGAGAGGCTCCTACCCAGAGCATTAATATAAAAGACAAACGACAGTACAACCAGGAGAGTACAGTGAGGGGGAAAGAGAAAAGGAGAGTACAGAGGGGGGGGGGGGGTACAAAGAGAGAGCTATATATGATTAAGCCATTGTAGCAGGGAGGCTCTAAGAACAGCTGAGAATCTATGGGCCTGACTTGAGATAATTTAGTATTATTGTTGCTAATTCTCTTCTTTTGGATGGCACCACTAGATTTCCATGACACACTTATAACCTTTTTATCTGCACTTGTTCTTTCCATGCATGGGATTTAGAAGACAGTTGTTCTCATCTGGTTATAATGCGTGCAAGGAATACACACAATTTTACAGTTCCTTATAATATAAGTAAACGAAGCAGTACTTATCATTATTTTAGACAAATCGATGTGCCATATATGCTAATTTGTCTATTAGAACTTTAGAAGTCACTAAACCATACTTGTCATACCTGCTTACCTAGCTTGAAGCTGCAAAATATGTTGTATCTTGTTAGTTTTCATATTTGGTTGCTTATGGAATAGTCATCTGGTACAGCAGCCTATTGTTCTTGACCTTATGTTGCTACTGTAGACCTGTTGCTGCTCCCATCTTATTGTCATTGTCATATTTCTAGATGCTGGAAAATCAACTGCTGGAGGGCAAATATTGTTCTTGAGTGGTCAAGTAGATGACAGGACCATCCAGAAATATGAAAAAGAAGCAAAAGATAAAAGCCGAGAAAGTTGGTGAGTAGTTTGATCATTTTCTTCATCTAGACGTATAAACTGGATGCTTTTGTTGAGCTTACCACTTTGTATGCTTAAGCTTAACTGGATTTGTTTCATTTGCCATGCAAATCAAGCAAAGTTTGAGCAAAACCCTGCATTAGCTAATGCTTGCTACAAGCTGCAATTGAATCTATCATTTATTTCTTGCTTTGGTTATCAGTATGTAACATTTATACTTTGAACAATTATGAATTATATGCTGACACATAAAGAAAAGATGCCTAAAGGGGAAGAAAATGTTGACATGACAATTGACAAGTTGACAACTGCTATTTGCATGTTGCTACAACTATTAGAGAATAATAGAAACTGAGTCTAGCACAAAACATTCCTTGCGACAGATTGGGGGTAGAGGGAAATTGGGTTTGTAGAGGGCAGGCAAGTGCTATCAGTACTTGAATATTTTAATTTACTACACTGCTATCTTGCAGGTACATGGCTTACATTATGGACACGAATGAGGAAGAGCGGCTAAAGGTATATCTAACATATAGATATTCTTCTTCATCTTTATTAGTGTGTTAGATCTATATAAATAGCAATGTTCTTAAGGTGGTAAGGCGAGGTGTGATGACCTACCCCCTTCTAGCCACCTAGGTGATTTAAGCGTGCGGCGATGCGATACCATACACACATCCTAACATATAATTGCTCCAGATTTTAGTAGCAGTGTAACATATATACTTACCTTAGTACTGCCAATGAACTGACCTCTCTTCCCTTATCTTGATATTCCTTTCTCTTCTCTTTTCCCATGCAGCAATCTACACAAAAAATGAGTTAGCAACTAATCCAACTACTGTTAAACCAGCTAGGCAGCTACTAAACAGAGAATAGAATACAACTACTATTAGCAACTACTCAACAGTGAATAGAATACAGCAAGTCAGCAATGAGTAGCAGTGGCAGCGCTTGGCCTTTCGACTCCTGCCTCCTCCTGCCACAGGAGCAGTGTACTTTGCACCTTCACACTGAATAGCAGACTAGCAGTAAGCCATAAGCACTAAGCAGGACCACTCAACCTCGCCAGAAGCAGGACAACTCAACCTCACTGGCCGTCTGCCTCTTCCTGCTGCTCGCTTCTGTAACCGCCTTCTCGATCCAAACTTCTACCGCCACCTGCTGAAGATTCACTTTGCTGCTCACCTCCACCGCCATCTGCCAGAGAAGCCTTGATCCACTGCTGAGCAGAGTAAATCTGCTGCCTCCAGTGTCGCCCTATATTTTTCCCTTCTCTCTCTTCCCTCTTCTCCCTCTCTTCCCTCTATTCTCTCTTTTCCCTTTCTTCTCTCTTTTCCCACCTGCATGCTGTTTCCCGCTATTTCCCGTGCCATGTTTCCTGCTTTTTCTAGTGCGCCACTGTGCCAGCCTCAAGCCTTCGTGCCAACGTGTATGGCATCTTCCTCAGGCCTAGGCGATGCCCAGCAGCTTGAGGCGGGCGCCATACACGTTTGATCCATGGCGATGCCGACGCCCAGGTCAAGATCATGCCCAGACGCCTAGGCGGCACATAGGCGTCACCTTAAGAAGATTCATAAGTAGTGACTTGGTATTGAAATGCCACATCAATTGAGGGATAATTTGTTTATATCACTTGTAACAATTTGGCATGGCCTAATCCCATACTTCAAGCTGTAGACTGCAGTCAACAACATAGTATTTCATTCTTCTGGGTTATAAAGATTCCTTCTAGGAGTTTTTGTATTGCTTCATGGCTTCTACTGTACTTAATTTTTGTTTGTGTGTTCAGGGGAAGACTGTTGAAGTTGGTAGAGCCCACTTTGAGACAGAAACCACAAGATTCACTATTTTAGATGCACCGGTATTTCTCTCACAATATTAATGTGATATTGGTATTTTTCTTTCGCACTGCCTTGGCTACTTAAAAAAGTAGTTTGTGTGCGCTATACCCCTCCTTTCATTAAAAAATATTATGTGGATGGAGCTATGTATACATATATGTGTTATTTGTAAAAATATTTCTATAAAGGTTTGCATCTTCTCCCTGGGTATATGCATGTTGCCACTTGATCCGATGTAAATTATGTATGCAATGCTTTGGATACAGTGATAATATTTTTTACATTTTTAATTCAAACGTTGGTATATTTATTTGAGATTCATTATGACACTATGCCTGTTACATATGATATATAAGTCCATATACTTGTTAAGTTGTTTATTGTGTAACATAATGTCACCGGTCGAGATAACACACCGGTTGGTAGGGACTAATCGTCTCAAACTGTATTTAAAAGAGGTAGCTGGTTAAGGGCCTGGACCTCTCCGTCCCGGCAACACCGTTTTGGTGACGCGGAGAAGATGCAGGGATACAAGAAGGCAATAGCCAAACTGAACTACTTGACACCTAAACTCCTATTGAGGTCCTGTTTATATAGGCACAGGACCTGATCCTTTGATCTAATCTACTAAATCGAATTATAAATAATCTAATCTGCTAAAACAGAAAACAAAATTATAATAATCTAATTTGCCTTGGCCGATAGGGTCCTGTTGGGCCTGCTGCGCCTACTCGTGACACTTCTCCCCTCCTGGAAACCGCAGCTCGTCGTCGAGTTGCTGAGTCATCGGAGACACGGTGCCCGACGGAGGCACAACGCCTGGTGGGGACACCGTTCTGGTTGGAGAAACACGACACCCGTTGAGAACGCAGATTTGGTCGAAGGAAGAAACGGTGCGGAGGAGATGCAGATGATGGCGGCGGCCATGACGGTTGGTGGCACTGCTCCATGCGGGGAAGCAGCAGCCCATGCAGTGGCTAGCGACGGTGCCACGCTGTGCAACGGTCTGCGGTGGGTCCACGGAGGGATTGGGCGGCAACGTTGTAGGCATTGGCCACCTCCTTGGCGGAGTCGAAGGTGCCTAACCAGATCGGGGTTGTCTTCGCCGGGTCTTGAATCTTGGCGGCGTAGTGCCCCGACGGCCGCTTTCGCATGATGAGGTGTTGGATCTCCGGCGTCAGCTTCAGCTGCTTTAACTCCGACGTTGTGGGGTGCGTCTCGGAGGCGGCCCGCAGCAGAGGAAGCTTGGCTAGGGCTTGGCCAGTGGCGGTGTCTCCCTTCCCTCTTCCCCCTTGTAGATCCATGGGAACCGCTTCTGCTACAAGGGCAGAGCGCGCCTCAAGCCCGCCAATGAGCTTCTTTGCGTCAGCTTCCACCTTGAGGACCTTCTCCTCTACCGCGGTGACCCTGTCCTCCAATGATTGGATTGGCTGCAGCTTCTCTTCGATGGCGTCTAGGCGTCTTCCGAAGGCATCTAGGCGCTCCATGATGGCTGTCAGGGCGTCTGCAACGCCGGTTCTCGACCCGGTGATGGATGGAGAGCTCATGGCAGCGGATGGTGAACCTGGATCGTCTGATACCAAGTTGTCACTGGTCGGGATAACACACCGGTTGGTAGGGACTAATCGCCAGTGTTAGAAAAACCGGTGATCGGTAACTGATCGGTCGACCACCGAGTGGGGATTAATCGGTTAATCAGAGGATTAACTGAATTAATCAGTCAATGAATTAATCGGTCAAATTGCATATTATTCGAAAAAATAACATGTAAACACAACCCCTCCAAGCTCCCAACTAACATAAGTTTAGTCGGTCTGCTTACACTCTCAAGTACAAAAGCACTGCTCCCAAGTAAAAAGCACTAATAAAGAGGTGGGAGAGGAGAGAGACACATGGGTCATGGGTGTTCTTTGCCTCCAGCTAACAACCACTCTTCCACTCCACCTCTTCTTCCTCTTCCAGTCTTCTGCTCATCTCTCCTCGCTACTCTCTTTCACTTCTCATTTCTTGCCACAGAGCACCACTCTGGCCATGCGTGAGCAGTGGTGTGATACCAGTGTGGTGGAAGCTTGAGCTCTCGGCACAGATCCGACTGCAGCAACGCAGATCCAGGTGGCAGGAGGGCGGCGTTGGCTCAGCGAGACAGTGGCAGCGCGACTCGATGGTCGACAACAACGACGCAACCTGACATGAAAGCTCGTCGTAGATCTGGCTGCAGTGACGTGAGCTCAACGATCAGGCAGCAATGGCGCAACGCCCAAATCAAGCAACAACCGATTAATCGGTGGAGGGCCGATTAATCGGGTTGACCACCGATTAATCGGTCAACTGATTAATGACCGATTTTGGGATAAATTAACTGGCAAGCCATTGAGTAGCAGTTAATCGGCTGATCGGCCGATTTTTCTATCACTGCTAATTGCCTCAAACTATATTTAGAAGAGGTAGCTGGTTGAGGGTTTGGACCTCCATCGCAGCGGCACTGTTGCGGCGATGCGGCGAAGAGGCAGGGATACAAGAAGGCAATAGTCAAACTGAACTGCTCGACGCCTAAACTCCTATTGAGGTCCTATTTATATAGGCACAGGACCTGGTCCTCTGATCTAATCTACTAAACCGAATTATAACTAATCTAATCTGCTAAAACAGAAAACAGAATTATAACTAATCTAATCTGCCCTGGCCGGCAGGGGCCTACTGGGCCTGCTGCTCCTACGCGTGACACATAATGTGTTCTGGTTTTCCTTATTAATTTAATCAACAATATAAATTCCTGTGCTTGGAACTGCACATAATTTTAACAACTATGCTCTTGTGAATCTTTTGTGCTAATTATGATTAATGTCTGTGTGAGCAACCTAACACTGGAAGATTGCTTTTAAGGCAATTTCATTATGACATGTTTGGTTCTTAGGATTATGGGAAACAAGATTTTGTTAACCTTGTTTTAAATAGTAACCACCTAAAACTCTGTTTGGTCGCTCTAACAAACATTAGGATAAACAAATAGCAAATCTTGTTTTCCCACAAACCCCACTTTTCACGTTTTGAGAAAAAACTATCGATTTCCCACAAGACTAGTTTCTCCTATCTTGTTCACACCTTTCCACCAAACATGAAATTATATAAACCCAAAATAACAGAATAGAAAACTAAAACTAGTTTGCCTAAAAATCCTACTAAAAGATGTCTTTTAAAATCGGGATGCTGTTCCACTAGTTCTGAACAACCACTTGGTGCTTCTGGTTCTTCTAGAATATTTTTTCTTGATGCTATGAGACTTGATAAAAGAGTTATTAAATAGGATTCTCTTGCGGTAGAACTTGCAATATTCTGGGGATTGTAGTTGTGCTCTCATGGAAATGGGATAATGGTGTCCTGGATCCTCACCCTGATTTCAAGGTGGCAACCTGGCTGCTCGGCATACAGGAGAAGAGTCAGGGTAGATACTTGTTTATTTCTGCTTAATCACTAAGGAAATAACCACCAGGCATATATAGCCGGGCAAGTAATAAAATCAGGCAACTATTAGACCAAAATACCAAATATTGAAAGGTAATCTTAAATTCTCAACTAATAGATAAACAATAAACTGATTTAGCTTGAACAAAATGAAGTCTCTTGCGGCTGCTGCTCATGGAATGTAAGTTTATGACCCTGCTTAGGACAATATTTAATCATGCAATTCCTACGATCAGTAATTCAGTATAAACTTTTAGAAGTTGTCAAATGACAACAAGACTTCTTTATGAATCAAAATACAACATTGTGGTTTTTGACTGATTTTAATTGTCTAGTCATCTCTAATGATGATGCTTTTATCTAGTGAATAGGCTATCTCACAATTACTGTTGATCTGAATTATTGTTTCTCATACAGTATTTGTTTACATGGATGCTTTTTAATTTGCAGGGTCATAAAAGTTATGTCCCAAATATGATAAGTGGCGCATCTCAAGCTGACATTGGTGTTCTGGTAACTAGGGCTCAGGGATTTTCTGGCTCTGTTTATTTTTGGTATTTCTCTTGTATTAAGTGCATGTCTCTTTCTTTTTAGGTTATATCTGCTCGAAAAGGTGAATTTGAAACTGGTTATGAAAAAGGAGGACAGACTCGTGAGCATGTATTGCTTGCAAAAACTTTAGGCGTTAGTAAGTTGATAGTTGTCATCAATAAGATGGATGAACCTACGGTAAAATGGTCCAAAGAAAGGTATACTTGATAAGTCGTTCCCTTTCATTGTATTCCACAATTTGAAGGATTTTAAAACTAGATATTGTTAATATCTAGTGGAAAATAATTAATTTTACTATGTGTTTTAGGTATGATGAAATTGAGTCGAAGATGGTTCCTTTCCTCAGATCTTCAGGGTACAATGTTAAAAAAGGTATCATTCTTCTTTAGATGTTACCTTATAACATGATGACTATAAACCTTATTTTCATGCTGAGGCCATTGTTTTGATGTGATAATTGAAGGCTGAAATTTGGTTGGCAAGATGTAGCATTTGTTTTAGCGAATTCTTCTCAGTCATTGATATGTTCATAGATTGATGCTTCCTTTGCTTCATAGCTGTATTAATTATATGCCTGGAATATACTGATATAGTTGCTTTGTAAGCGGTGCTAACTGCACACATACCATGTGGTACACCCTAATCATTAAATTGCGGAATCCCTAGGATTTTTATCTGTTCTAAGAGATTTTATACTTTCCACTGTTTGCTTCTCTTAGTAGATCTTTCACATGAAGGCACTACAAACACATGATGTAGTTTTCCTTTTTCCTTCATCATAGCTGATTGTAGGTACTGCAATGATGCATGGCCAATTATGGCTCTCATTGGCATAAATGTGCATTATGATAATCTTGTTTGGTGTAACTTTTAGAGGTGTTGGTATTTGGTGAGCTGCTTTTCTTCCAATTTAAGTTGTGAATACCTGAATGGTAATATTAGTTTCTAGAAGAAACAATTGTGATATATATACCCGTTGCATAGGTATTTGGTTTAACCTGCAATGATTATAAATCTATGTTTCTACAGTAACTTAAATTACAACACAGCAACCACAAACACAAACTGACAAGTCTGTATGACATTTCTTCATTCTTACTGTTTCATTGGCTGTGTTATCAGATGTTCATTTCTTGCCAATATCTGGTCTTTTGGGATCCAATATGAAGACCAGGATGGATAAAAGCATTTGTAGCTGGTGGGATGGTCCATGTCTTTTTGAAGTTCTGGACCGAATAGAAGTTCCCTTACGTGACCCTAAAGGTCCATTCAGGTATGTAGTTACATTTTTAAACTGTGGATATATCCTCTTTTCAAAAGTTTGTAATGTTTTGGATATGACGAGTTCTCCATTGTCTAATTTTAGTGACCGTGTTAACAATAATTTTAAATACTAATTTAATAATATTTTAGCGGAGTATATTATATTATACAATTTACATGGAAATTTAAGTTTTTTCTTTTTCACATTATGAAATGAATTATTTGTCACAATATATTTCTTATCATATTTTTATTGCATTTATAATGCAGGATGCCAATAATTGATAAATTTAAAGACATGGGCACTGTAGTGATGGGGAAAATAGAGTCAGGGACAATCCGAGAGGGTGACAGTTTGTTGGTCATGCCTAACAAGGTATTCCTATTTTCTTTTTTCTTATGTAACATTCTTGGCATACTTGGGGCCACTTGGTTGTCTACAATTCACTTTTGGTGTAACATGTCTTGCTCTAACAGCACAACGTTAAAGTCATTGGCATAAGTTTGGATGAGCACAAGGTACGTTACGCTGGACCTGCTGAGAATGTTCGTGTCAAATTGTCAGGGATTGAAGAGGAGGATATTATGTCTGGTTTTGTACTTTCAAGTGTTGGTAAGTATTTTATTCGAGAGGTTAATATGGAGTATTTTCTTTAGGTTTCCCTACTATCTCTTGGAACAATTAAATATAGCATTCAATTTTTGTTTTCATGCTCCCCCAATTATTATTGGTAATGTTTTCAAGTAATTTAACCCAGGTTAGATTGGTTGGAATCTAACGAAGCAGCAGTTTAATTTATGATATATTTGTATTGGGCTTGATATTGGAATGGAAAGGGCTAAGCCGCCCAATGAGAAGGGCTTAAAGTGAGTCAATCTGGGTGCAAATTTAACATTACAATAACAAACTGTGCGCACAATGAATTTTAAGGCCCAATAAACTAATAGTGACACCATATAATTAAAGTGGCGATACTTTCTGATTATTATGTGCTCTCTATTTGAATATATCTGATTCACTGTTATAATTAATTTAACGTGAGTCATATTTATAATTTTTTATTTGTGGATGTTTAGTTGTGGTCGTGTGGATTGTTTCCTAATTTGCATTTTGTTCTGATGCTGATTATGTATATCTGTGCAGCTAATCCTGTTGGTGCTGTCTTTGAATTTAATGCTCAGTTGCAGATTCTTGAGTTGCTTGACAATGTAAGAATCTCTTGATCCTTCTATTGCATGAATAAATAAAAAGAGAAACTACTTCATGCTCATTGTGGTTGTTGTTTGTGTGATGAAAAGGCTAATTGCTATTCCAAAGGCCCCAAAGGGCAAATATGTACGAGAGAAGGGCCCAAAGGGCAATAGTACAAGGGAAGGAAAGCTTTACAAATAATCCCTTATACTATATAGTATATCTCTAACACCCCCCTCAAGCTCAATGTGGATCAACGACTGTTGGCGCAAATGTTACGCCAACAGGTTCTCGGTAATCAAGAACGGACAAACAGGAAGTTTGTGTTTTAGGACTAGCTTGAGCCTCCGAAATGGATAATAGCTCAAGTGGTCCGAATGAGTGTAGATGAACAACTTGTTCTGCCCCCCTTTTACAAGGTACAATGGGGGGTATTTATAGGGAAAAAAGCATAAGGAAAAGACTTATTTACCCCTAAATTACAACCGACATAGTAGAAACTATTCGGTATTATAAACAAGGTTATACACGATAAAGCACTGCAAGGTAGATGGATAAGCTGGACATCCAATCAATCATGTCCTTCTACTTCGAGGCCTCCATCTTCCCTTCGGAGGGATCTCCATGACTTCGCACCGTGGCACCCTCCGGTCGTGGCGACGTATGCTCCGAACAGCAGTCCGCCACCTTCGGGGTCCTTACTCAGCCAACGGAGGGTTACTCTTTAAGTCTTGGAAATGGAGTAATTTCCCCCAATAGTAGCCCCTCGAATACGCCTTTCTGTAGTTAACCTGTTTTAGAAAGAAGGCAGTATACGAAAAGAACATTTCTAATTTCTGAGGTTTAAAGAGGATTTGAAGATGCTGTGACTTAGCCCATGATTTTGGACCCAATACTTTCAAACCTTCGCCTTCGAGTTCTTGATACAGTGAGAACGCTCACTAGGAAGGGAACGGTTTCAGAGTGTGAGCGTCGTGGAGACGGTTTCGGAGTACCCACGTCGTGGAGACGGTTCTGGAGAGCGAACGTCGTGGGGCGCCGTCAAAGTGACCGTTACGGCGCAAGTAGCCGTTACCTTCTGTAAAAAAGGTAACGGTCGATTTTTACAGCGGTTACACGCCGTTCCAATTACCGGACCCACTTGTCGGTGACGGAAGCCAAACCTGCAATGTGAAATCAACCGAAGAGTAGTACTGGTCGCGTGGTTATAAAAGGGGAAGACGGAGATTAACCAAGATTTTTTACCGCATTCATCACCTGCGATTCACCTTTCCCCCAATCTTCCAAACTCTTGAACGTTCGAGCGCGATGGCGAGAACTAGCCACACCACCCCTGCAGCGGCCAACACCTTGGCGCAGAGGCAGGCGTGGGCCGCTTCGGCAGCAGCGGCAATGGCGGGGGCTCCGAGCGGTGCTTGGCCCAAGAATCCTCGGGCGCTTCGTCCGCCCTCCAAGAAGAAGATTGCTCAAAGCTTCATCATCGGCCAATCCTTGAGCACCGCTGAGTCCATTGAAGAAGCGGTGGACGGAAGGTTGGGCGCCGGGCTGAGGACTCGAGTCCCCGGGACGGAGTCGACTCCAAGGCCGAGGAGCGGAGAGGTGATGGTCTTCGAAGCATTCTTCGAAGCAGGCCTGGGGCTGCCGGCCGTGGACTTCTTGGCAGAGGTGTTGGACTTGTTCCATATCACCCTGCCTCAACTGTCCCCAAACGCCATCGCCCGATTGGCCATCTTCGAATGGGCGCTCCGGGCGGAGGGGTGCGAAGGACGCTCCGAAATCTTCGCCGCGACCCACGAAGCCATATGCCAACCGAAGCCACAAGACGGGCCAGGGGACTCCAAGGTGACGATAGCCTTTGGCAGCGTCAACTTCCAGCTGCGGAGGGAGCACGCCCTCCGCTTCCCTGCTAAAGCTATAAACGACAGATGGTACACCAACTGGATACTTCGGTGGTTTTATGCCGAAGTCGGAGAGGACTCCCCCCTCGCTGGTCCTCTCCAGGAGATCTGGTATCGGAAGGAGGCGAATATCTCTCCGAACCCTAGCCTGCTCTCGACGAGGCTAGGGTTGCTTACCTCAGTGGCTCGTCGTATGAGCATGCGCGACTTGGCTGAGGAGTTCGTCGCTCTTCGGATCCCTCCCCTCGGAGCCAACTGGCCGATTGTGTTCCCACAAGCTTCGGAGGGGGACCTCCGAAACTTAGGTAAACCTTCTCCTTGCTCCATCATATTTGAACGAAGAAATCAATTATACTTATATTCTCATACCTTTTTCTTTCAGTGGCACGTCTGGTATTGGCTCTGGAGGACATAGTTCGGGCCACCGAACGAGTTCTCGGAGCCCCTTCGGTGGTCGAGAGGCAAAGAAGGTTGGAGCTGGTGGGGAGCTGGGAGCGATCCAACAGATTGTGGAGAGCTCTCGGCATGGAGCCCCCGGCTCTTCCTGACTTCGCTCCGACCGGAGCAGTTGGCCGTAAGAGGAAAGCCGCTGCCGAGCCCTCCAAAAAGGCCGACAAACAGCCGCTTCGGAGGAAGAAGGTAGCGAAGCACCCTTCGGAGTTGGCGCCCGCCTCGTCTGTCTCGTCGCTGGGTGCGCAAAGCTCGGCCTCCGAAGAGGTAGAGGACTCCGACGACCAGACAGCAGCGGCCTTTGAAGCCTACCTCATGGGTAACGAAGATACAGGGGAAGTCCCTCCTCCCACCTCCGTCGGGGAGGTGGTAAGCGTGGCTCCTACTGCTCCTGCTGCGCCCGTCGTCGTTCAGGTGGAGTCGGGTTCCCCTACTCCCAACTTGCCCGCACCCGAGGTGGTCCCTGCGGAGGCCGTGGCTTCGATGGAAAATGTTGAGGGCAGGACCTCGGGGGATGACTTCGCTGACATCCTCCAGATGTACGAAGCCCTGGAGGATCCAGCAATCCTTCCCCGCGAAGCTCCCGGAGGTTTTTCTCGAAGCTCCTCCCTTTTATACTCAATACCTGCTTTCTGTCTGTGAAAACATGCTTATTGATTTTGTCATTGAAATAGGTACCTCTTCGGGTGTCGATGCTTTGGTGGTGTCCGAAGCCCCTGCGTCTTCGGAGGCTGTCCTCCGAGCGAATCGCTCCGCGCCTCAGGACGCTCCGAATTTGGCGGCGGAGAATGTGTCTTTTGGGGCAGACGACGTGCTCGCCGGGACGGAGTTGGCGACGGAGGTCACTCCTGTCGTGGCCACCTCGACCACCGAGGTTGCCTCCGCCGCTGCGGTTCGGGTTGAAGAGGTGGTTGCCGATGGTCGGGGTACTCCTGCTTCGCCCTCCTTCGTGCCGGGGCGAGGTAAGAGTATTTCTTGCCTTGGCCTTCTTCCTGGCCAGGCCGCGCCCTCCGTTGGCAATTCGGAGGATGAGGCCGCAGCGGATGATACCCAAGCTCTGTCTTGGCTTCCTCTGCTGGCTCCGTTCCTGGAGCACCGGAGTGGCCTCCGAAGACTTATGGAGCCCCTAGCTGAGAGAAGCCAAGACATTGCCAATTCGGAGTTGATCTCCGTCTTGAGCGAGGCCAGGGCTTCGAGGCTCAACACAGCCCTCGAAAGGGCTGCCCTTCAGGTATAAAAAAGACACCATAGCTACTTCGCATTAGTAGTCATAAATACTTTAGTACTTACTTATTTCTTTTTGCAGCAATTTGTTCTTGCTAGAGCGGCAGCGACTTCCAACGAGGTCGAAGTTAATCGACTTAAACGGAAGGTCACTACCCTCCAGACGGCTCTTAACGACTCCACCGGGAGATCCCTCAGGCTGGAGGAAGAAGTCTTGGAGGAACGGAGGGCTAGGGCGGCGTCGGACGAAGCCCTCGGAGCCCTCCGTTCGTCTGCCCAAGAGGTCGAGGCTGAGCGCGTTGTCCTTCGAGTGGAGGTTGAAAGGCTCCGCCAAGAGGCCGCTACCTCAAGTGCGCAGCTGGTAGAACTTTAGGGAGCTCTTAGCCAGGCGATGGCCCTCAAGAGTTCTTTGATGCTCCGGGTGGTCGAAGTGGGCGCGACTGCTGCAGGCCTGGAAGCAGCGGAGAAGAAGAATTCTAGTACTGCGGATCGTACCTTGGAAGCCCTCCAGGGTACGCTGGAGTACTTTGGCACCATGTGCCCTTCGGCTTCTGCTGCAACCCATGAGCCCCTTGACCGGAAGCTGACGAGGATCCAGGTTGCTTCGTCGTTGATGAAGAACTCCGGTATTCGGTACGGGGAAATCTCCGGACAGTGTGCTGGTATCGGGGTTCTTCGTCATCTTGAATCCCTTCGGATCCCCCTTGGCTCAGTCGAAGGCTCGTCTCCTGGAGGCTTCGCGGACGACGACTTGCTGCGGCCATCTTCGGAGGTCGCTTCTGCCTGGGAGGCCTTCCGGTCGACCTGGAAGACGGATCATAAGGCCGCAGCTAAGGCCTGGATTGACGAGGCCCGTCGGCAGAAGCAAGCGCAGACAAGGCCACCACTTCCTGCTGCGCCAGCCCCTTCGGTTCCTACTCCGCCGACCGACCCGCAGGTCTAGCCGCTTAGGACTGTTATGTATATGAAGCCCTGTAAACCCTGTTTTTATTAATGAAAAAGTTATAAACGAGAATTTGTCTTGGGTGTTCTGCTATTTTTTAGGTTTTGTCATGCCCTTCGAGCCCTGACTTCGAACTTCTGGAAATTACCGACGAGCTCCGAAAGGAGTGGGCAAACCTCGAGGGTTTGAGGCCTTACCGCCGCTCTCGCTTTTCTGTTCCTCGTGGAGACGAGGGGGAGATCACCCTTGAAGTTCGAAGGGACGTCTTAGCTTATATTAAAGAGGAAGAGAAGACGGAGGGGTCCTCGTCTTCCGAACCTATTGATTGGTCCGACTCGGAGTACCGAGCTGAAGACCCTGCGGAGGCTGACTCCGAAAGGCTCCTGACATGGGCTGAGCTTCAAGAGGAGCAGAGGAAACTGCGAGCCTCGAAGAAAAAGACAAGTACCCGGACTAAAAGGACGACTTCGACGGCTTCAAGTTCCGAAGGGCAAAGTAGCCACAGGGGAAGCTCTAGGGGCCGAAAGGGTCTCCGATTTTATTTAGGCTTAGACAAAAATTTCTCTTGATGTATAATTATAATGATTTAATGTGAAATGCTTCGAAAGTATGCTGTGTGACTCGTACCTTCCGACCCCCCTTGTGGGTGGCGGAGCCTTTACCATAGAAAAGGGTTCGCTAGGCACAATGACTGTCCGAACACCTGCATGCTTCGAACTTTGTACTTATCATTTGCTTTCGAAGACTAAAAATTTGCTCGCTGCCCTTTTTTTTAAGTCTCTAGACTCTTGTACGGATCCTAACAAGCCGTAGCCTGGAATCCGTAGGCTGGCCACCTTCGGCTCTTTTACAGATACTTCGCACCCAGAGGCTGAAAATCTGTTTTTCTTTAAAGTCCTTAGACTCTTCTACGGATCTTGACAAGCCGGAGCCTGGAATCCGTAGGTTGGCCACCTTCGGCTCTTTTACAGATACTTCGCACCCGGAGGCTGAAAATCTGTTTTCTTTAAAGTCCTTAGACTCTTCTACGGATCCTGACAAGCCGGAGCCTGGAATCCGTAGGTTGGCCACCTTCGGCTCTTTTACAGATATTTCGCACCCGGAGGCTGAAAATCTGTTTTCTTTAAAGTCCTTAGACTCTTCTACGGATCCGTAGGTTGGCCACCTTCGGCTCTTTTACGGATACTTCGCACCCGGAGGCTGAAGATCTGTTTTCTTTAAAGTCCTTAGACTCTTCTACGGATCCTGACAAGCCGGAGCCTGGAATCCGTAGGTTGGCCACCTTCGGCTCTTTTACAGATACTTCGCACCCGGAGGCTGAAAATCTGTTTTCTTTAAAGTCCTTAGACTCTTCTACGGATCCTAACAAGCCGGAGCCTGGAATCCGTAGGTTGGCGGAGCCGCTGAACCAATGGTTCAAAGGCAGCCCCTTGGGTCTTGAGAAAAATGCTTGGCTCTACCAGCATCACCGTCCTCCCAATGCGTCCATCAGGAGTAAGGGATATTCGAAGAGCAAAACAGGTTTCAACCCTTATCTTTATTTATAGAAAGGAAAGTGCTATAAGTGATTACAAGGAGGTCTTAAGCGTAATATCGCTTAAGGTGCTCCGCATGCCATGCATGTTTCAACTCTTCCCCTTCTAAATTAGCTAATTTAAACGATCCGGGGCGTCCTGAGCGTAAGATAACATATGGTCCTTCCCATTTGTTTCCTAGCTTCCCCGGAGCTATTACACTTCGCAATACTAGATGACCCGGCTTTAACTCACTTAATCTAACTTTCGGGTCATACCACGTTTTGGTGTGTTCCTGGTACTTAGTCAGGTTGGCGACAGCTCGAAGCCTTGTTTCTTCTGACAGATCTAATGAAGTACTCCGGTCATTTTCGTCCCCGGGTTGAATTACGCGAAGCGACTCCCCTCTGAGCTCCGTAGGAGTCATGGCTTCATCTCCGAAGAGCAATCTGAATGGTGTGAAACCTGTTGATCTAGTTTGAGTGGTTCGGATGGACCATAAATTTTAGGTAGTTCTTGGACCCACAGCCCCTTGGCCAATCCTACAATTCGGCGATTTAACCCTGAGAGGATGTTCCCGTTGGCTCGCTCGACGGCTCCGTTGGACTGCGGATGTCGCACTGCTGTGAAGCATAGCTTAATGCCTAGTTCTTCACAAAATGTTTGAAAGGTATCAGCTTCAAACTGGGTTCCATTATCCACCGTCAACTCTCTGGGAACTCCGAACCTGCATATAATATTCTGCTAGAAGAATTTTTGCACGTTCCTCGAGGTGATAGCTGTTAGCGGTTCTGCTTCCACCCATTTTGAGAAATATTCGATTGCTACTACCGCAAATTTCAAACCGCCTTTTGCCACTGGGAAAGGGCCTATGAGGTCCATGCCCTCATCTAGCCATTGGCCATACTGGGGCAATAACTTGAATCTGAGCTGGCGGGCGATGGCTCCGTCTGCCCATCCACTGGCAGCCTTGGCATGTTCGAACTAGTTCTTCTGCGTCTCTTACTATTGTTGGCCAATAAACCAGTCGCCAGGGGGCCGACTGGACGCCTAGGCGGGCGCCTAGGCGTCGCCTAGGCGACCAATTAAATTCAGCACACAACCACACATAGTTCATACTTCATAGCACAATTAAATTCGCCTAGGCATACTCCATAGTGCTGCTTGCCTTGCTAGTTGCTGGTTGCTGCCTTCTCTGTTGCTGCCTAATGCCTTCTCTGTTGCTGGCTTGCTGCCTGCTACACTACTGCTTGCCTTGCTGCCTTCTCTGTTGCTGCCTTCTCTGAATCTTTGTTGCTGCCTGCTACACTTCTGCCTTCCCTGCTTGCTGCGGTGAGGGAGCACAGGGGAGGGGGAAGCAGGGGAGGGAGCACAGGGGAGGCGGCCAGGCGGCCGGTGGCCGGGCGGCGCAACTGCGCAAGGGGAAGCAGCGCAACTGCGGAGATCTGGCGGCCGGCGGCGCAACGCACAGGAGCAGATCCGGCAGCCGGTGGGCGGCGGCGCAAGGGACTGAGGCGTGAGGCGGCGGCACAAGGGAAGCGGCGGCGCAAGGGAAGAGGAACCGAAAGCCGAAAGGGCCTGGGCACGCGGGCTTAGAAAATAGACTCACGGACCCTAGGCGCCCGCCCAGAGTCTCCTGGCGACCGCCTAGGCGGCATGGGCGACGCCTAGAATCTCCAGGCGGGCGCCTAACTCACCCAGGCGAGGCGAATCAGCCAGGCGTCCGGCGGTGACCGCCTGGACGCCTAGTCGGCGCCTAGGCGTCGCCTAGGCGACGCCGTGACAACAATGGATTTGTTAGCACTATAAGTAAAGATGTAAGCCCTTAAGGGCAAGGCAAGCAATAAGAAGTCTATTCTGCAATCTACCTCTGTTTCTGTCTAGTCTTCCTCCGTTCTTCACAATAGCGAGGCAAGGGGCTCCGCCCTACACCGGGTACGAACTCGCAGCCAAGGGTCTCCCGTCCTAGGGACCAAAGGCTCTTGACACATGCAGTACTGTTCACATTAACAGTACTCTCGCTGCAGGTCAGGTTGTCTATTAGGGATTTGCTTCCTAAATCAGTTAGCTAAATTAGTTAATATATATTTAGGATATCTCCCTTTAGTATTTTCTTCTATATGTCCTTAGGCTCTATATATTAAGATGTAAGCCCTTTGGGCAGATTCAAGCAATAAGAAATCAATCTCCAATCTCTATCCTGTTTCTCTATATCTTCCTCGCTCTCCAACATAGCTCAGCAAGGAGATACACCTTGCGCTGGCCTACCCTGCAGTTACGATTTACGCAGTCAAGAGCCACCAACCCTAGGGCCGACAACCTTGTGTCACGTGCATCAACCAAGTTGTCACCTACAGGATAGTTTCTGAAAACAATGGCCAAATTGGTCTCTAGCCTCGTCGGTGCAGTTGCCTCCATGCCAGCAAGGTAGGGCTTCAACATGGCCTTCTTTGATCAAATCTTTCTTATCTTTATTCTTGACTTCATAATTACAAATTATGGACTTCTTTACATAGGGCAAGGGTCCCCTCTTTCTAGGAAAGACTCTTTAACCCTAAATCTAATAGGACTCTAACCCTAAACATAATTGGACTCTTAATCTGCTACAGTATCCGATGGTACTGTTCACGTGAACAGTACCACACGGGTACTTAAAACCCTAGCCCATGACGGCGGGGGCGATGGCCGGGACGGGCTGGTGAGTTGGTGGTGAGGGTGGCTGCTATCTGAGAGAATGAGTCAATGAGAAAGAGGGGTTAAAGTGAGCACACATCTTGAAGCAAATCAGATTGCTACAAGTAACTGGGTCTAATGAGCCTTTTAATCCGGATAATCTAAATCCATATCCGTTGGATACCAGCGATATCATATCTGTTTCTGTATCCGAAACAAAAAAATCTGAATCTGACACTATTTTTTCTGGATTTGGATGGAAACTATCTGAATCACTTTCATCCTAGGTGCATATCAAAAGTCGAAAGACAGGGGCATATACTCTTTATTTGATCTTAAAACAGATCTTCAAACTAAAATTTGATTTGGCAATCTCTGTTAAATTTAAAGCTTATGCCTTATTTCAAATATTATTTTGTGCTAGTTCTTTATTTTTGTGAGATATCTCCTTACAGCACATATCAATCCCCTATGTGCCTTTGTGATGGTCATGTTATAATTTTAGTTTAATATTTTACTAATGTTTGAACTTTAATTAGTTCTTGCTATACCTTGTGTCATCAGTATTCTACTTTGCAAGTTTAAAATTCACCACTGTTGGTTTCATTTAATCAGCATTCTCTTTCCCTCTGGATGTTTGTAATAGTTTAGTTATCTTGTGCTAGGCCATTTTCACTGCTGGCTACAAGGCCGTGTTGCATATCCATTCAGTCGTTGAAGAGTGTGAGATTGTTGATCTCATAGAGGAAATTGATATGAAGAAAAAGAAAGAAACTGATCCCAAGAAGAAAAAACCAAAGAGGAAGCCTCTTTTTGTGAAGAATGGTGCAGTTGTCGTTTGCCGCGTTCAGGTATTATCATAAAGCTTCGCTAGTACTGGTCATTGAAGATTCAACTAATTCTAATGTGTTCTGTAATTAGGTGAATAATTTGATATGCATAGAGAACTTCTCTGATTTTCCTCAGCTTGGAAGGTTTACACTTCGAACTGAAGGCAAGTATAGATGTGTTGAAATATATTCTATTTATATTTTGGTGTTAATAAAGCACTATGTGTCGTGCAACAAAACTAACCATGTCACCCCCTGTCCCTGTGTTTAGTACTGCATACTTCTTTTTGTTTGCATTTCTTCAGAAACATCTTCACTGCAATATATGTTACCCCCTTAAGTAATTAAAGTGTCTTTTAGAATTGCATCTAATCAAACTTAAATTTTGACAGCGAATGGAACTTTCCTAGCACAGTCTAAATTCCATGATTCTTAGTGGTTTTAGCAGATGTGGAAGCCATTTAACTCAATGGAACTTGCTGATAGCAGAGTCATGTCATAAAAACCAGTCATGCCATCCAGAACCACATTTTCATAAGTATTTATGCCTTTTATGGTAGATTTTGGAGAATGAAGCCATGATGTGAAAACAAACTTCTGTAATAATATAATTAGAAGCATTTGCTTATTTGCCATTAGCACTTACACCAATTGTCAGCATGCCATTGAAAACCAGCTAATTAAAAGGGAAAATTACTCACATGCCATTATAATTTTCAGAAATTGCCTATATGCCACTGTCAGTGACTGTGGCGGCTCCCATATGTCAGTGACACATCGATGGCATATTGGCAAACCGCAAAAATTGTAATGGCACGGAAAAAATTAACCCTAATTAAAAGCACCCAAAAGCTATGTTTCGGAAACTATGTCCAAAATTTTGCTGAATGTCTCTGATGTTATTTTTCTAGTTATTTGTGTGCTATGGTAACCTAATCATTGTTTGACTAAATTGTTTCCCTTTGCCTTGGTTGCAGGGAGGACAGTTGCTGTAGGGAAGGTGGTTGCTGTTCCTCCTGCTGGCAGCCCAACATTTTCAGCTTAATCCAATTTTGAATAGGGTGGTGGGTAGCGAATAAAAACATTTTATAATCTTCTGAGTTCGCAAAATTAAGTACATACCGTTCACAGCCTTTCTTGACAGGAGAATGAAGCTTTTGGAAGCAGTGAGATCGGTTGAGCGTACATTTTTATAGCTTGGTTTGAAAATCATCAATCATTTATGCATAGCAGTTATTATTAAGATGTGATGCATAATTTTATAGCTCCGGTTACATGTTTGAGAAGTTGTAAAATCTGTACGGGCATATGCCCTGACCATCCAATTTGAGTACTGATGATGCAAAAGTTTTTGTGCGTTTTATTTTGCCCATCCTTGGCCATCCAAAACGAACACAATTTTGATTATGTGGCACCTGAACCGTTGTGGTTCTCGTTGTATGCTTTCGATGTGCCACCTATCAATTTTATTATATTCAACGCTGTTTATTTATCTGAGTAGCACGAGCTTACATTTTGACAAAGTTTTCAACTGAAAGCCCGTACAAGCCCCCAGGTAGTAAATTTGAAAAGGTTTACAACTGAAAGCCAGTACAAGCACCCAGGTAGCAGCTCTATCCTTGATTGAACGAGTTGAAATTTCCTTGCCAAGCTGTTTAACTGACGTTTGAAGGAAGGATATGTCTGGTAACCGATCCATGATCAGCTTGGCATTGGCTTTCTAGGAATTTGACGAAGCGTACGTTTCATGATTTGTGCAAGGATATGTTTGGTAAAAGGTAAAATATTTATTGGTATTTGTTTTATCTGAACCTGATTTAAGAAATTAAGAAAATCATATCTACGCTTGTTCGAAGGTATCAATTTTTCTCTACGTGTATCTACAAACATGAAGATTTTTGATACACGTTTGTCATTGCTTCTAACCTCACCAAAAAATCCTGACTCTAATTCACAGAATTTGTCATTGCTTTTTAAACAACCTCCTCAGCCCATCTTCAATTCAAGCCGTCAAAGGAACTGTTGTTGACTGGAGGAGGCAAAACCCTCATAAAGCAAAAGCCTAACTGTTGATGGCAAACTTTGGTTAAGGCACAAGCCCAGTAAGGACTTGGTGTGGTCATTAGAAGTCATAGAGGCCCGGTCAAAGTTGATCAAAGGAGTCCGTCTGTTCTACGTGACCGGATATGGATGAGCCGATAGAGATGAAAATAGAATCGGTTACAATCGTAGTGGACGACAAGTCTCTAAACTATAAATATGTATCTAGTAGGTAGATTATAGGACACAACTACAACCACAAAACTACTCTCGGAGCATCATCACCCTTGTTTATTCAAGGTTAATTCCGGTGGGACTTGGCACTCGGAGCTGAGCTGCATCGTTTTGATCTCCGACGAAGAGGTGAGTCTCGCCACCCCGGTGATTGTGTCGACTGAGTTGGTGTTGTTCAAGGCTGCATCGCTTCGATCTCTTGTTACGCCAGTTCAGTCAGTATAATCACTAGTTTGTCTTGGTGTATCAGCTAGGTTTGAGGTTGCATCGTCACGATCTCTTAAATCGATGTAGATTAAATATCGTGGTTCGAGGCTTTATCGATTAAGTTCGACATCTTGATCTATTGTATTTGGTTTATGTTATACATCATTCATTTGAATAAAGCATGCCCGATATGTTGAAGTATTATTAGTCATTCATGATTTAACAATTGTCTTGGTTAGGTCAGATGTTGCTGTCATGGTGATTTAATAGTATGGATGAGTTAACTGGTATACTAAATTCAGATTTATCAGAGTACAAGACGATAGAACTACTACAAAAACATACATTAGTGACGAGTCATAATATATATTAGTGACGGACATGTCTCCTGTCACCCTTATCGCGTTAGTAAAGCCCTATCATTAATGAATGGTAAATACCTGTCACAAAAGGGTCCCTCTAGGTCCACGCCACGTCTGGCATACCCCTTTTAGTGACGGGTAACATTGGTTACCGTCATCTTTAGTGACGGGGAGTACTTTACACCTGTCACTATTGTGACCTTTAGGGATGGGTCGCCAATGTCACCCGTCACTAATATTATGGTTATATTAAAAAATAATTATTTTTAGGCTACATCCTGAATATGTCATCTTTAGTGACGACAATACTTCACATAACCCGTCACTATTGTGACCTATAGGGACATATCATCAATGTCACCCGTCACTAATGTTATGGTCATATTACAAATATATTTATTTCTAGGCTGCATCCTGAATCAAAGCTAGGATTTGGCAGCCCATTTTTTAAATTGAAAACAACACAAAATTCATCAAAGAAAATATAGCACATAATTCATCACAAAATACCACCATCACAGATTGCATTGCACAAATAAATCATCCATAAAAATAGAATTCCATATATGTTTCACCGAATGTTTACAACTATTACATGACAAATTGAACCATTAATTTTGGCCCTTATAATGGAAAGCACCATTCTTTGAGAAGACTTGTTCCACAAGGAATTGCACTATGAGTGAACGGATCGCCGCCAACTCAGTCTCGCTAAGACTGCCTTCAGGTATGTTAAATTCCTATTGTTGACATAAAAGTGTGCCCCTCACTTGGGCCGGTTCGGCGATCCAAAAGCGTGTGGATATTTAGGAGTAAACCCCTAAACATAACACAACACCGACACCGTGTTCCGATGACCCTTAAACAGTGGTAAGAGAATAACGGAGTCGCCAGGCAATCAAATAATATTAACCTAGAATTATTCAATTAACCGATGTGTGAGAGAATAGCTAAAAATAATAAAACCTAGTCAAACCGGCTAGAACAAGGCCGGTGCAACCGAGGGTCCTGGTTGTTGGACTGGCCAAGGGAAGCCGGTCAGATCGGAGCTCTACCGCCAGTCAGACCGGCGATGCGGAGAACGGGCCAAAGGGGCTTCAGCGCGAAGCAGCCTCCGGTGCGAAGTGTTGGCCGAAGGGGGCTCCAGCCTTCGGTCGGTCAGACCGGAGGGTGAATCCCGGTACAACCAAGGGTGTGCGAAGGGTGTCCTCTGGAGTGCGTCGTGGAGACAACCGAAGGGGGGTTCGACCTCCTAGTCGGTCATACCGGCGTCTGGCGCTCGGTTAGACCAGAGGGTACGGGTGCCCCTCGAGGGGTGGCCTACGACATTTACACAGAGAGCCCCCGAGGCCCTCTGCGAGGCTCGGTCGGACCGGCCTTGTACGGTCGGTCAGACCACTGCGTGCCGGTGCTCTGGGTGACGGCGCGGCATGGGCTAGTTGGACCATAGGATGGCCTCTAGTCGGACCGACGTCTCCTAGAAATGATCTCCGGGGCTTTGACGACCATCTTGCCATGGATGGATGGTGACCAAGATTCTTAGAGAAGATGGTGGCGATGAAACACTGCAAAAACACTAGAAAACTAGGGGTAATTCATCTAGGAGACCGAATTACCGGTAAAAACCGATAAAACGATAGAAAACCCATACGAGGGCGAAATTGAAGGTTTTCGGATCAAACCCACAAAGAACTCGCGGTAGCGTGGCGAAGTACAGACAATTTGTTGATCAAATTGACAATGATCTACTACTAGGAGTAAAGTAATGCTATGGCAAAAGGTAGATTGAAAAGTAAAGGTACAATTCAAAACTAGGGTTTTGAGTTGATCTGTGGAGATGCCATTTGAATCGGCCCCACCCCTATATTTATAGGGGCTGGTCTCAAGTTCCCCGACTCCTAAACTGAATAGGATTCGGCCAAAGGTGGTTAGGATTTATTTATAGATAAAAACAACCCAGAATTAAACTGAGAAACCAAGGGTTGGTTTCGGAGTCTGTGATGAGTGATTGACAGAGTTTACCCTCTGATTCGAAGGGGTCCCTCTGAAGGGGTTCAGAGGTTGGTTCTCTGAAGGTGTTCGGAGGCTGTTTCACCGAAGGGTTCGGTGGGCTCTGGTTGATGCAGCTGGTGCAGCGGAGTGTGCTTGTCGGAGGGGTCCGACAATACACGTTGACTGGGTTGTACCGAAGGGTTCGGTACTTTGGGCGGTACACCGGAGTGTGTATCGGAGGTTGTTACCCGGAGGGGTCTCTGGAGTACTGGATACACTTTTCTGCTTGTCTGTGGTGCGCAGGTGACTTCGGAGGCGACGGGCGGTTCGTAGCAGGTGAACCTGGGTCAAGCGGGAGGCTTGATGCCAGAGGAGCAGGGAGCTCCGTCACGAAGGCTGCGAAGGGGTCGAGGTCGGACCTCGGGTCGAGGTGCGCCAGGAGAAGGTAGTAAGTGCGGAGCCTGGTTCCGGGTGAAGGTACTCCGAGATGAAGTCCTCGGAGGCGAGGCATTTTGAAGGGTACTCCGAATGGAGTGACTTCGGAGTATGGTGGACCAAGTCCTCAACAATGAGGCAAGGAGTTCGAAGTGTGCTCCAGAGGGAGACACTCGAAGGTATACCCGACGAAGGTCCCAGAAGTCGAGGTGCATCGAAGGCATGGTCCGGGTGAGGATCGTCGAGGAGTGTGCTCGGGGAGAGACACTGCGACGAAGTGCTCATGGAATGCTTCATGCGGAGGCCTTGGATGAAGGAGGGACTTCGAAGGGTGGTACTCCGAAGGTGGGGCTTCGGAGTGAGGTTGGCTTCGGAGCGAGGCTGGCTCCAGAGTGAGACTGACTTGAGGTACTTTGGCCATGCATGGCTTCGATACACGGACTGACGGAGTTCGAGCTGGGAGAAGCTGCGAAGCCGTGGTGGTCCACTCCGAAGGTGTTGGTGCGAAGGCCCAAGGACTTTGACGGCTTTGGCTCAAAATCGTCACTGTATCGAAGGCTGACTTTGGTGAAGCGAAGGCCGTCAGGCTCAAGGCTTCTCACCGAAGCTACCGCACCCCTCGCGTGCGAAAGGGGGCTTTAGAAGCGTCCAAAACTGCAAAGGCTGACAGCATTTGCTCTGCAAAAGCTGGTACTGTCCCCTCTGCGATGATTATAAATCTATGTTTCTACAGTAACTTAAATTACAACACAGCAACCACAAACACAAACTGACAAGTCTGTATGACATTTCTTCATTCTTACTGTTTCATTGGCTGTGTTATCAGATGTTCATTTCTTGCCAATATCTGGTCTTTTGGGATCCAATATGAAGACCAGGATGGATAAAAGCATTTGTAGCTGGTGGGATGGTCCATGTCTTTTTGAAGTTCTGGACCGAATAGAAGTTCCCTTACGTGACCCTAAAGGTCCATTCAGGTATGTAGTTACATTTTTAAACTGTGGATATATCCTCTTTTCAAAAGTTTGTAATGTTTTGGATATGACGAGTTCTCCATTGTCTAATTTTAGTGACCGTGTTAACAATAATTTTAAATACTAATTTAATAATATTTTAGCGGAGTATATTATATTATACAATTTACATGGAAATTTAAGTTTTTTCTTTTTCACATTATGAAATGAATTATTTGTCACAATATATTTCTTATCATATTTTTATTGCATTTATAATGCAGGATGCCAATAATTGATAAATTTAAAGACATGGGCACTGTAGTGATGGGGAAAATAGAGTCAGGGACAATCCGAGAGGGTGACAGTTTGTTGGTCATGCCTAACAAGGTATTCCTATTTTCTTTTTTCTTATGTAACATTCTTGGCATACTTGGGGCCACTTGGTTGTCTACAATTCACTTTTGGTGTAACATGTCTTGCTCTAACAGCACAACGTTAAAGTCATTGGCATAAGTTTGGATGAGCACAAGGTACGTTACGCTGGACCTGCTGAGAATGTTCGTGTCAAATTGTCAGGGATTGAAGAGGAGGATATTATGTCTGGTTTTGTACTTTCAAGTGTTGGTAAGTATTTTATTCGAGAGGTTAATATGGAGTATTTTCTTTAGGTTTCCCTACTATCTCTTGGAACAATTAAATATAGCATTCAATTTTTGTTTTCATGCTCCCCCAATTATTATTGGTAATGTTTTCAAGTAATTTAACCCAGGTTAGATTGGTTGGAATCTAACGAAGCAGCAGTTTAATTTATGATATATTTGTATTGGGCTTGATATTGGAATGGAAAGGGCTAAGCCGCCCAATGAGAAGGGCTTAAAGTGAGTCAATCTGGGTGCAAATTTAACATTACAATAACAAACTGTGCGCACAATGAATTTTAAGGCCCAATAAACTAATAGTGACACCATATAATTAAAGTGGCGATACTTTCTGATTATTATGTGCTCTCTATTTGAATATATCTGATTCACTGTTATAATTAATTTAACGTGAGTCATATTTATAATTTTTTATTTGTGGATGTTTAGTTGTGGTCGTGTGGATTGTTTCCTAATTTGCATTTTGTTCTGATGCTGATTATGTATATCTGTGCAGCTAATCCTGTTGGTGCTGTCTTTGAATTTAATGCTCAGTTGCAGATTCTTGAGTTGCTTGACAATGTAAGAATCTCTTGATCCTTCTATTGCATGAATAAATAAAAAGAGAAACTACTTCATGCTCATTGTGGTTGTTGTTTGTGTGATGAAAAGGCTAATTGCTATTCCAAAGGCCCCAAAGGGCAAATATGTACGAGAGAAGGGCCCAAAGGGCAATAGTACAAGGGAAGGAAAGCTTTACAAATAATCCCTTATACTATATAGTATATCTCTAACACCCCCCTCAAGCTCAATGTGGATCAACGACTGTTGGCGCAAATGTTACGCCAACAGGTTCTCGGTAATCAAGAACGGACAAACAGGAAGTTTGTGTTTTAGGACTAGCTTGAGCCTCCGAAATGGATAATAGCTCAAGTGGTCCGAATGAGTGTAGATGAACAACTTGTTCTGCCCCCCTTTTACAAGGTACAATGGGGGGTATTTATAGGGAAAAAAGCATAAGGAAAAGACTTATTTACCCCTAAATTACAACCGACATAGTAGAAACTATTCGGTATTATAAACAAGGTTATACACGATAAAGCACTGCAAGGTAGATGGATAAGCTGGACATCCAATCAATCATGTCCTTCTACTTCGAGGCCTCCATCTTCCCTTCGGAGGGATCTCCATGACTTCGCACCGTGGCACCCTCCGGTCGTGGCGACGTATGCTCCGAACAGCAGTCCGCCACCTTCGGGGTCCTTACTCAGCCAACGGAGGGTTACTCTTTAAGTCTTGGAAATGGAGTAATTTCCCCCAATAGTAGCCCCTCGAATACGCCTTTCTGTAGTTAACCTGTTTTAGAAAGAAGGCAGTATACGAAAAGAACATTTCTAATTTCTGAGGTTTAAAGAGGATTTGAAGATGCTGTGACTTAGCCCATGATTTTGGACCCAATACTTTCAAACCTTCGCCTTCGAGTTCTTGATACAGTGAGAACGCTCACTAGGAAGGGAACGGTTTCAGAGTGTGAGCGTCGTGGAGACGGTTTCGGAGTACCCACGTCGTGGAGACGGTTCTGGAGAGCGAACGTCGTGGGGCGCCGTCAAAGTGACCGTTACGGCGCAAGTAGCCGTTACCTTCTGTAAAAAAGGTAACGGTCGATTTTTACAGCGGTTACACGCCGTTCCAATTACCGGACCCACTTGTCGGTGACGGAAGCCAAACCTGCAATGTGAAATCAACCGAAGAGTAGTACTGGTCGCGTGGTTATAAAAGGGGAAGACGGAGATTAACCAAGATTTTTTACCGCATTCATCACCTGCGATTCACCTTTCCCCCAATCTTCCAAACTCTTGAACGTTCGAGCGCGATGGCGAGAACTAGCCACACCACCCCTGCAGCGGCCAACACCTTGGCGCAGAGGCAGGCGTGGGCCGCTTCGGCAGCAGCGGCAATGGCGGGGGCTCCGAGCGGTGCTTGGCCCAAGAATCCTCGGGCGCTTCGTCCGCCCTCCAAGAAGAAGATTGCTCAAAGCTTCATCATCGGCCAATCCTTGAGCACCGCTGAGTCCATTGAAGAAGCGGTGGACGGAAGGTTGGGCGCCGGGCTGAGGACTCGAGTCCCCGGGACGGAGTCGACTCCAAGGCCGAGGAGCGGAGAGGTGATGGTCTTCGAAGCATTCTTCGAAGCAGGCCTGGGGCTGCCGGCCGTGGACTTCTTGGCAGAGGTGTTGGACTTGTTCCATATCACCCTGCCTCAACTGTCCCCAAACGCCATCGCCCGATTGGCCATCTTCGAATGGGCGCTCCGGGCGGAGGGGTGCGAAGGACGCTCCGAAATCTTCGCCGCGACCCACGAAGCCATATGCCAACCGAAGCCACAAGACGGGCCAGGGGACTCCAAGGTGACGATAGCCTTTGGCAGCGTCAACTTCCAGCTGCGGAGGGAGCACGCCCTCCGCTTCCCTGCTAAAGCTATAAACGACAGATGGTACACCAACTGGATACTTCGGTGGTTTTATGCCGAAGTCGGAGAGGACTCCCCCCTCGCTGGTCCTCTCCAGGAGATCTGGTATCGGAAGGAGGCGAATATCTCTCCGAACCCTAGCCTGCTCTCGACGAGGCTAGGGTTGCTTACCTCAGTGGCTCGTCGTATGAGCATGCGCGACTTGGCTGAGGAGTTCGTCGCTCTTCGGATCCCTCCCCTCGGAGCCAACTGGCCGATTGTGTTCCCACAAGCTTCGGAGGGGGACCTCCGAAACTTAGGTAAACCTTCTCCTTGCTCCATCATATTTGAACGAAGAAATCAATTATACTTATATTCTCATACCTTTTTCTTTCAGTGGCACGTCTGGTATTGGCTCCGGAGGACATAGTTCGGGCCACCGAACGAGTTCTCGGAGCCCCTTCGGTGGTCGAGAGGCAAAGAAGGTTGGAGCTGGTGGGGAGCTGGGAGCGATCCAACAGATTGTGGAGAGCTCTCGGCATGGAGCCCCCGGCTCTTCCTGACTTCGCTCCGACCGGAGCAGTTGGCCGTAAGAGGAAAGCCGCTGCCGAGCCCTCCAAAAAGGCCGACAAACAGCCGCTTCGGAGGAAGAAGGTAGCGAAGCACCCTTCGGAGTTGGCGCCCGCCTCGTCTGTCTCGTCGCTGGGTGCGCAAAGCTCGGCCTCCGAAGAGGTAGAGGACTCCGACGACCAGACAGCAGCGGCCTTTGAAGCCTACCTCATGGGTAACGAAGATACAGGGGAAGTCCCTCCTCCCACCTCCGTCGGGGAGGTGGTAAGCGTGGCTCCTACTGCTCCTGCTGCGCCCGTCGTCGTTCAGGTGGAGTCGGGTTCCCCTACTCCCAACTTGCCCGCACCCGAGGTGGTCCCTGCGGAGGCCGTGGCTTCGATGGAAAATGTTGAGGGCAGGACCTCGGGGGATGACTTCGCTGACATCCTCCAGATGTACGAAGCCCTGGAGGATCCAGCAATCCTTCCCCGCGAAGCTCCCGGAGGTTTTTCTCGAAGCTCCTCCCTTTTATACTCAATACCTGCTTTCTGTCTGTGAAAACATGCTTATTGATTTTGTCATTGAAATAGGTACCTCTTCGGGTGTCGATGCTTTGGTGGTGTCCGAAGCCCCTGCGTCTTCGGAGGCTGTCCTCCGAGCGAATCGCTCCGCGCCTCAGGACGCTCCGAATTTGGCGGCGGAGAATGTGTCTTTTGGGGCAGACGACGTGCTCGCCGGGACGGAGTTGGCGACGGAGGTCACTCCTGTCGTGGCCACCTCGACCACCGAGGTTGCCTCCGCCGCTGCGGTTCGGGTTGAAGAGGTGGTTGCCGATGGTCGGGGTACTCCTGCTTCGCCCTCCTTCGTGCCGGGGCGAGGTAAGAGTATTTCTTGCCTTGGCCTTCTTCCTGGCCAGGCCGCGCCCTCCGTTGGCAATTCGGAGGATGAGGCCGCAGCGGATGATACCCAAGCTCTGTCTTGGCTTCCTCTGCTGGCTCCGTTCCTGGAGCACCGGAGTGGCCTCCGAAGACTTATGGAGCCCCTAGCTGAGAGAAGCCAAGACATTGCCAATTCGGAGTTGATCTCCGTCTTGAGCGAGGCCAGGGCTTCGAGGCTCAACACAGCCCTCGAAAGGGCTGCCCTTCAGGTATAAAAAAGACACCATAGCTACTTCGCATTAGTAGTCATAAATACTTTAGTACTTACTTATTTCTTTTTGCAGCAATTTGTTCTTGCTAGAGCGGCAGCAACTTCCAACGAGGTCGAAGTTAATCGACTTAAACGGAAGGTCACTACCCTCCAGACGGCTCTTAACGACTCCACCGGGAGATCCCTCAGGCTGGAGGAAGAAGTCTTGGAGGAACGGAGGGCTAGGGCGGCGTCGGACGAAGCCCTCGGAGCCCTCCGTTCGTCTGCCCAAGAGGTCGAGGCTGAGCGCGTTGTCCTTCGAGTGGAGGTTGAAAGGCTCCGCCAAGAGGCCGCTACCTCAAGTGCGCAGCTGGTAGAACTTTAGGGAGCTCTTAGCCAGGCGATGGCCCTCAAGAGTTCTTTGATGCTCCGGGTGGTCGAAGTGGGCGCGACTGCTGCAGGCCTGGAAGCAGCGGAGAAGAAGAATTCTAGTACTGCGGATCGTACCTTGGAAGCCCTCCAGGGTACGCTGGAGTACTTTGGCACCATGTGCCCTTCGGCTTCTGCTGCAACCCATGAGCCCCTTGACCGGAAGCTGACGAGGATCCAGGTTGCTTCGTCGTTGATGAAGAACTCCGGTATTCGGTACGGGGAAATCTCCGGACAGTGTGCTGGTATCGGGGTTCTTCGTCATCTTGAATCCCTTCGGATCCCCCTTGGCTCAGTCGAAGGCTCGTCTCCTGGAGGCTTCGCGGACGACGACTTGCTGCGGCCATCTTCGGAGGTCGCTTCTGCCTGGGAGGCCTTCCGGTCGACCTGGAAGACGGATCATAAGGCCGCAGCTAAGGCCTGGATTGACGAGGCCCGTCGGCAGAAGCAAGCGCAGACAAGGCCACCACTTCCTGCTGCGCCAGCCCCTTCGGTTCCTACTCCGCCGACCGACCCGCAGGTCTAGCCGCTTAGGACTGTTATGTATATGAAGCCCTGTAAACCCTGTTTTTATTAATGAAAAAGTTATAAACGAGAATTTGTCTTGGGTGTTCTGCTATTTTTTAGGTTTTGTCATGCCCTTCGAGCCCTGACTTCGAACTTCTGGAAATTACCGACGAGCTCCAAAAGGAGTGGGCAAACCTCGAGGGTTTGAGGCCTTACCGCCGCTCTCGCTTTTCTGTTCCTCGTGGAGACGAGGGGGAGATCACCCTTGAAGTTCGAAGGGACATCTTAGCTTATATTAAAGAGGAAGAGAAGACGGAGGGGTCCTCGTCTTCCGAACCTATTGATTGGTCCGACTCGGAGTACCGAGCTGAAGACCCTGCGGAGGCTGACTCCGAAAGGCTCCTGACATGGGCTGAGCTTCAAGAGGAGCAGAGGAAACTGCGAGCCTCGAAGAAAAAGACAAGTACCCGGACTAAAAGGACGACTTCGACGGCTTCAAGTTCCGAAGGGCAAAGTAGCCACAGGGGAAGCTCTAGGGGCCGAAAGGGTCTCCGATTTTATTTAGGCTTAGACAAAAATTTCTCTTGATGTATAATTATAATGATTTAATGTGAAATGCTTCGAAAGTATGCTGTGTGACTCGTACCTTCCGACCCCCCTTGTGGGTGGTGGAGCCTTTACCATAGAAAAGGGTTCGCTAGGCACAATGACTGTCCGAACACCTGCATGCTTCGAACTTTGTACTTATCATTTGCTTTCGAAGACTAAAAATTTGCTCGCTGCCCTTTTTTTTAAGTCTCTAGACTCTTGTACGGATCCTAACAAGCCGTAGCCTGGAATCCGTAGGCTGGCCACCTTCGGCTCTTTTACAGATACTTCGCACCCAGAGGCTGAAAATCTGTTTTTCTTTAAAGTCCTTAGACTCTTCTACGTATCTTGACAAGCCGGAGCCTGGAATCCGTAGGTTGGCCACCTTCGGCTCTTTTACAGATACTTCGCACCCGGAGGCTGAAAATCTGTTTTCTTTAAAGTCCTTAGACTCTTCTACGGATCCTGACAAGCCGGAGCCTGGAATCCGTAGGTTGGCCACCTTCGGCTCTTTTACAGATATTTCGCACCCGGAGGCTGAAAATCTGTTTTCTTTAAAGTCCTTAGACTCTTCTACGGATCCGTAGGTTGGCCACCTTCGGCTCTTTTACGGATACTTCGCACCCGGAGGCTGAAGATCTGTTTTCTTTAAAGTCCTTAGACTCTTCTACGGATCCTGACAAGCCGGAGCCTGGAATCCGTAGGTTGGCCACCTTCGGCTCTTTTACAGATACTTCGCACCCGGAGGCTGAAAATCTGTTTTCTTTAAAGTCCTTAGACTCTTCTACGGATCCTAACAAGCCGGAGCCTGGAATCCGTAGGTTGGCGGAGCCGCTGAACCAATGGTTCAAAGGCAGCCCCTTGGGTCTTGAGAAAAATGCTTGGCTCTACCAGCATCACCGTCCTCCCAATGCGTCCATCAGGAGTAAGGGATATTCGAAGAGCAAAACAGGTTTCAACCCTTATCTTTATTTATAGAAAGGAAAGTGCTATAAGTGATTACAAGGAGGTCTTAAGCGTAATATCGCTTAAGGTGCTCCGCATGCCATGCATGTTTCAACTCTTCCCCTTCTAAATTAGCTAATTTAAACGATCCGGGGCGTCCTGAGCGTAAGATAACATATGGTCCTTCCCATTTGTTTCCTAGCTTCCCCGGAGCTATTACACTTCGCAATACTAGATGACCCGGCTTTAACTCACTTAATCTAACTTTCGGGTCATACCACGTTTTGGTGTGTTCCTGGTACTTAGTCAGGTTGGCGACAGCTCGAAGCCTTGTTTCTTCTGACAGATCTAATGAAGTACTCCGGTCATTTTCGTCCCCGGGTTGAATTACGCGAAGCGACTCCCCTCTGAGCTCCGTAGGAGTCATGGCTTCATCTCCGAAGAGCAATCTGAATGGTGTGAAACCTGTTGATCTAGTTTGAGTGGTTCGGATGGACCATAAATTTTAGGTAGTTCTTGGACCCACAGCCCCTTGGCCAATCCTACAATTCGGCGATTTAACCCTGAGAGGATGTTCCCGTTGGCTCGCTCGACGGCTCCGTTGGACTGCGGATGTCGCACTGCTGTGAAGCATAGCTTAATGCCTAGTTCTTCACAAAATGTTTGAAAGGTATCAGCTTCAAACTGGGTTCCATTATCCACCGTCAACTCTCTGGGAACTCCGAACCTGCATATAATATTCTGCTAGAAGAATTTTTGCACGTTCCTCGAGGTGATAGCTGTTAGCGGTTCTGCTTCCACCCATTTTGAGAAATATTCGATTGCTACTACCGCAAATTTCAAACCGCCTTTTGCCACTGGGAAAGGGCCTATGAGGTCCATGCCCTCATCTAGCCATTGGCCATACTGGGGCAATAACTTGAATCTGAGCTGGCGGGCGATGGCTCCGTCTGCCCATCCACTGGCAGCCTTGGCATGTTCGAACTAGTTCTTCTGCGTCTCTTACTATTGTTGGCCAATAAACCAGTCGCCAGGGGGCCGACTGGACGCCTAGGCGGGCGCCTAGGCGTCGCCTAGGCGACCAATTAAATTCAGCACACAACCACACATAGTTCATACTTCATAGCACAATTAAATTCGCCTAGGCATACTCCATAGTGCTGCTTGCCTTGCTAGTTGCTGGTTGCTGCCTTCTCTGTTGCTGCCTAATGCCTTCTCTGTTGCTGGCTTGCTGCCTGCTACACTACTGCTTGCCTTGCTGCCTTCTCTGTTGCTGCCTTCTCTGAATCTTTGTTGCTGCCTGCTACACTTCTGCCTTCCCTGCTTGCTGCGGTGAGGGAGCACAGGGGAGGGGGAAGCAGGGGAGGGAGCACAGGGGAGGCGGCCAGGCGGCCGGTGGCCGGGCGGCGCAACTGCGCAAGGGGAAGCAGCGCAACTGCGGAGATCTGGCGGCCGGCGGCGCAACGCACAGGAGCAGATCCGGCAGCCGGTGGGCGGCGGCGCAAGGGACTGAGGCGTGAGGCGGCGGCACAAGGGAAGCGGCGACGCAAGGGAAGAGGAACCGAAAGCCGAAAGGGCCTGGGCACGCGGGCTTAGAAAATAGACTCACGGACCCTAGGCGCCCGCCCAGAGTCTCCTGGCGACCGCCTAGGCGGCATGGGCGACGCCTAGAATCTCCAGGCGGGCGCCTAACTCACCCAGGCGAGGCGAATCAGCCAGGCGTCCGGCGGTGACCGCCTGGACGCCTAGTCGGCGCCTAGGCGTCGCCTAGGCGACGCCGTGACAACAATGGATTTGTTAGCACTATAAGTAAAGATGTAAGCCCTTAAGGGCAAGGCAAGCAATAAGAAGTCTATTCTGCAATCTACCTCTGTTTCTGTCTAGTCTTCCTCCGTTCTTCACAATAGCGAGGCAAGGGGCTCCGCCCTACACCGGGTACGAACTCGCAGCCAAGGGTCTCCCGTCCTAGGGACCAAAGGCTCTTGACACATGTAGTACTGTTCACATTAACAGTACTCTCGCTGCAGGTCAGGTTGTCTATTAGGGATTTGCTTCCTAAATCAGTTAGCTAAATTAGTTAATATATATTTAGGATATCTCCCTTTAGTATTTTCTTCTATATGTCCTTAGGCTCTATATATTAAGATGTAAGCCCTTTGGGCAGATTCAAGCAATAAGAAATCAATCTCCAATCTCTATCCTGTTTCTCTATATCTTCCTCGCTCTCCAACATAGCTCAGCAAGGAGATACACCTTGCGCTGGCCTACCCTGCAGTTACGATTTACGCAGTCAAGAGCCACCAACCCTAGGGCCGACAACCTTGTGTCACGTGCATCAACCAAGTTGTCACCTACAGGATAGTTTCTGAAAACAATGGCCAAATTGGTCTCTAGCCTCGTCGGTGCAGTTGCCTCCATGCCAGCAAGGTAGGGCTTCAACATGGCCTTCTTTGATCAAATCTTTCTTATCTTTATTCTTGACTTCATAATTACAAATTATGGACTTCTTTACATAGGGCAAGGGTCCCCTCTTTCTAGGAAAGACTCTTTAACCCTAAATCTAATAGGACTCTAACCCTAAACATAATTGGACTCTTAATCTGCTACAGTATCCGATGGTACTGTTCACGTGAACAGTACCACACGGGTACTTAAAACCCTAGCCCATGACGGCGGGGGCGATGGCCGGGACGGGCTGGTGAGTTGGTGGTGAGGGTGGCTGCTATCTGAGAGAATGAGTCAATGAGAAAGAGGGGTTAAAGTGAGCACACATCTTGAAGCAAATCAGATTGCTACAAGTAACTGGGTCTAATGAGCCTTTTAATCCGGATAATCTAAATCCATATCCGTTGGATACCAGCGATATCATATCTGTTTCTGTATCCGAAACAAAAAAATCTGAATCTGACACTATTTTTTCTGGATTTGGATGGAAACTATCTGAATCACTTTCATCCTAGGTGCATATCAAAAGTCGAAAGACAGGGGCATATACTCTTTATTTGATCTTAAAACAGATCTTCAAACTAAAATTTGATTTGGCAATCTCTGTTAAATTTAAAGCTTATGCCTTATTTCAAATATTATTTTGTGCTAGTTCTTTATTTTTGTGAGATATCTCCTTACAGCACATATCAATCCCCTATGTGCCTTTGTGATGGTCATGTTATAATTTTAGTTTAATATTTTACTAATGTTTGAACTTTAATTAGTTCTTGCTATACCTTGTGTCATCAGTATTCTACTTTGCAAGTTTAAAATTCACCACTGTTGGTTTCATTTAATCAGCATTCTCTTTCCCTCTGGATGTTTGTAATAGTTTAGTTATCTTGTGCTAGGCCATTTTCACTGCTGGCTACAAGGCCGTGTTGCATATCCATTCAGTCGTTGAAGAGTGTGAGATTGTTGATCTCATAGAGGAAATTGATATGAAGAAAAAGAAAGAAACTGATCCCAAGAAGAAAAAACCAAAGAGGAAGCCTCTTTTTGTGAAGAATGGTGCAGTTGTCGTTTGCCGCGTTCAGGTATTATCATAAAGCTTCGCTAGTACTGGTCATTGAAGATTCAACTAATTCTAATGTGTTCTGTAATTAGGTGAATAATTTGATATGCATAGAGAACTTCTCTGATTTTCCTCAGCTTGGAAGGTTTACACTTCGAACTGAAGGCAAGTATAGATGTGTTGAAATATATTCTATTTATATTTTGGTGTTAATAAAGCACTATGTGTCGTGCAACAAAACTAACCATGTCACCCCCTGTCCCTGTGTTTAGTACTGCATACTTCTTTTTTGTTTGCATTTCTTCAGAAACATCTTCACTGCAATATATGTTACCCCCTTAAGTAATTAAAGTGTCTTTTAGAATTGCATCTAATCAAACTTAAATTTTGACAGCGAATGGAACTTTCCTAGCACAGTCTAAATTCCATGATTCTTAGTGGTTTTAGCAGATGTGGAAGCCATTTAACTCAATGGAACTTGCTGATAGCAGAGTCATGTCATAAAAACCAGTCATGCCATCCAGAACCACATTTTCATAAGTATTTATGCCTTTTATGGTAGATTTTGGAGAATGAAGCCATGATGTGAAAACAAACTTCTGTAATAATATAATTAGAAGCATTTGCTTATTTGCCATTAGCACTTACACCAATTGTCAGCATGCCATTGAAAACCAGCTAATTAAAAGGGAAAATTACTCACATGCCATTATAATTTTCAGAAATTGCCTATATGCCACTGTCAGTGACTGTGGCGGCTCCCATATGTCAGTGACACATCGATGGCATATTGGCAAACCGCAAAAATTGTAATGGCACGGAAAAAATTAACCCTAATTAAAAGCACCCAAAAGCTATGTTTCGGAAACTATGTCCAAAATTTTGCTGAATGTCTCTGATGTTATTTTTCTAGTTATTTGTGTGCTATGGTAACCTAATCATTGTTTGACTAAATTGTTTCCCTTTGCCTTGGTTGCAGGGAGGACAGTTGCTGTAGGGAAGGTGGTTGCTGTTCCTCCTGCTGGCAGCCCAACATTTTCAGCTTAATCCAATTTTGAATAGGGTGGTGGGTAGCGAATAAAAACATTTTATAATCTTCTGAGTTCGCAAAATTAAGTACATACCGTTCACAGCCTTTCTTGACAGGAGAATGAAGCTTTTGGAAGCAGTGAGATCGGTTGAGCGTACATTTTTATAGCTTGGTTTGAAAATCATCAATCATTTATGCATAGCAGTTATTATTAAGATGTGATGCATAATTTTATAGCTCCGGTTACATGTTTGAGAAGTTGTAAAATCTGTACGGGCATATGCCCTGACCATCCAATTTGAGTACTGATGATGCAAAAGTTTTTGTGCGTTTTATTTTGCCCATCCTTGGCCATCCAAAACGAACACAATTTTGATTATGTGGCACCTGAACCGTTGTGGTTCTCGTTGTATGCTTTCGATGTGCCACCTATCAATTTTATTATATTCAACGCTGTTTATTTATCTGAGTAGCACGAGCTTACATTTTGACAAAGTTTTCAACTGAAAGCCCGTACAAGCCCCCAGGTAGTAAATTTGAAAAGGTTTACAACTGAAAGCCAGTACAAGCACCCAGGTAGCAGCTCTATCCTTGATTGAACGAGTTGAAATTTCCTTGCCAAGCTGTTTAACTGACGTTTGAAGGAAGGATATGTCTGGTAACCGATCCATGATCAGCTTGGCATTGGCTTTCTAGGAATTTGACGAAGCGTACGTTTCATGATTTGTGCAAGGATATGTTTGGTAAAAGGTAAAATATTTATTGGTATTTGTTTTATCTGAACCTGATTTAAGAAATTAAGAAAATCATATCTACGCTTGTTCGAAGGTATCAATTTTTCTCTACGTGTATCTACAAACATGAAGATTTTTGATACACGTTTGTCATTGCTTCTAACCTCACCAAAAAATCCTGACTCTAATTCACAGAATTTGTCATTGCTTTTTAAACAACCTCCTCAGCCCATCTTCAATTCAAGCCGTCAAAGGAACTGTTGTTGACTGGAGGAGGCAAAACCCTCATAAAGCAAAAGCCTAACTGTTGATGGCAAACTTTGGTTAAGGCACAAGCCCAGTAAGGACTTGGTGTGGTCATTAGAAGTCATAGAGGCCCGGTCAAAGTTGATCAAAGGAGTCCGTCTGTTCTACGTGACCGGATATGGATGAGCCGATAGAGATGAAAATAGAATCGGTTACAATCGTAGTGGACGACAAGTCTCTAAACTATAAATATGTATCTAGTAGGTAGATTATAGGACACAACTACAACCACAAAACTACTCTCGGAGCATCATCACCCTTGTTTATTCAAGGTTAATTCCGGTGGGACTTGGCACTCGGAGCTGAGCTGCATCGTTTTGATCTCCGACGAAGAGGTGAGTCTCGCCACCCCGGTGATTGTGTCGACTGAGTTGGTGTTGTTCAAGGCTGCATCGCTTCGATCTCTTGTTACGCCAGTTCAGTCAGTATAATCACTAGTTTGTCTTGGTGTATCAGCTAGGTTTGAGGTTGCATCGTCACGATCTCTTAAATCGATGTAGATTAAATATCGTGGTTCGAGGCTTTATCGATTAAGTTCGACATCTTGATCTATTGTATTTGGTTTATGTTATACATCATTCATTTGAATAAAGCATGCCCGATATGTTGAAGTATTATTAGTCATTCATGATTTAACAATTGTCTTGGTTAGGTCAGATGTTGCTGTCATGGTGATTTAATAGTATGGATGAGTTAACTGGTATACTAAATTCAGATTTATCAGAGTACAAGACGATAGAACTACTACAAAAACATACATTAGTGACGAGTCATAATATATATTAGTGACGGACATGTCTCCTGTCACCCTTATCGCGTTAGTAAAGCCCTATCATTAATGAATGGTAAATACCTGTCACAAAAGGGTCCCTCTAGGTCCACGCCACGTCTGGCATACCCCTTTTAGTGACGGGTAACATTGGTTACCGTCATCTTTAGTGACGGGGAGTACTTTACACCTGTCACTATTGTGACCTTTAGGGATGGGTCGCCAATGTCACCCGTCACTAATATTATGGTTATATTAAAAAATAATTATTTTTAGGCTACATCCTGAATATGTCATCTTTAGTGACGACAATACTTCACATAACCCGTCACTATTGTGACCTATAGGGACATATCATCAATGTCACCCGTCACTAATGTTATGGTCATATTACAAATATATTTATTTCTAGGCTGCATCCTGAATCAAAGCTAGGATTTGGCAGCCCATTTTTTAAATTGAAAACAACACAAAATTCATCAAAGAAAATATAGCACATAATTCATCACAAAATACCACCATCACAGATTGCATTGCACAAATAAATCATCCATAAAAATAGAATTCCATATATGTTTCACCGAATGTTTACAACTATTACATGACAAATTGAACCATTAATTTTGGCCCTTATAATGGAAAGCACCATTCTTTGAGAAGACTTGTTCCACAAGGAATTGCACTATGAGTGAACGGATCGCCGCCAACTCAGTCTCGCTAAGACTGCCTTCAGGTATGTTAAATTCCTATTGTTGACATAAAAGTGTGCCCCTCACTTGGGCCGGTTCGGCGATCCAAAAGCGTGTGGATATTTAGGAGTAAACCCCTAAACATAACACAACACCGACACCGTGTTCCGATGACCCTTAAACAGTGGTAAGAGAATAACGGAGTCGCCAGGCAATCAAATAATATTAACCTAGAATTATTCAATTAACCGATGTGTGAGAGAATAGCTAAAAATAATAAAACCTAGTCAAACCGGCTAGAACAAGGCCGGTGCAACCGAGGGTCCTGGTTGTTGGACTGGCCAAGGGAAGCCGGTCAGATCGGAGCTCTACCGCCAGTCAGACCGGCGATGCGGAGAACGGGCCAAAGGGGCTTCAGCGCGAAGCAGCCTCCGGTGCGAAGTGTTGGCCGAAGGGGGCTCCAGCCTTCGGTCGGTCAGACCGGAGGGTGAATCCCGGTACAACCAAGGGTGTGCGAAGGGTGTCCTCTGGAGTGCGTCGTGGAGACAACCGAAGGGGGGTTCGACCTCCTAGTCGGTCATACCGGCGTCTGGCGCTCGGTTAGACCAGAGGGTACGGGTGCCCCTCGAGGGGTGGCCTACGACATTTACACAGAGAGCCCCCGAGGCCCTCTGCGAGGCTCGGTCGGACCGGCCTTGTACGGTCGGTCAGACCACTGCGTGCCGGTGCTCTGGGTGACGGCGCGGCATGGGCTAGTTGGACCATAGGATGGCCTCTAGTCGGACCGACGTCTCCTAGAAATGATCTCCGGGGCTTTGACGACCATCTTGCCATGGATGGATGGTGACCAAGATTCTTAGAGAAGATGGTGGCGATGAAACACTGCAAAAACACTAGAAAACTAGGGGTAATTCATCTAGGAGACCGAATTACCGGTAAAAACCGATAAAACGATAGAAAACCCATACGAGGGCGAAATTGAAGGTTTTCGGATCAAACCCACAAAGAACTCGCGGTAGCGTGGCGAAGTACAGACAATTTGTTGATCAAATTGACAATGATCTACTACTAGGAGTAAAGTAATGCTATGGCAAAAGGTAGATTGAAAAGTAAAGGTACAATTCAAAACTAGGGTTTTGAGTTGATCTGTGGAGATGCCATTTGAATCGGCCCCACCCCTATATTTATAGGGGCTGGTCTCAAGTTCCCCGACTCCTAAACTGAATAGGATTCGGCCAAAGGTGGTTAGGATTTATTTATAGATAAAAACAACCCAGAATTAAACTGAGAAACCAAGGGTTGGTTTCGGAGTCTGTGATGAGTGATTGACAGAGTTTACCCTCTGATTCGAAGGGGTCCCTCTGAAGGGGTTCAAAGGTTGGTTCTCTGAAGGTGTTCGGAGGCTGTTTCACCGAAGGGTTCGGTGGGCTCTGGTTGCTGCAGCTGGTGCAGCGGAGTGTGCTTGTCGGAGGGGTCCGACAATACACGTTGACTGGGTTGTACCGAAGGGTTCGGTACTTTGGGCGGTACACCGGAGTGTGTATCGGAGGTTGTTACCCGGAGGGGTCTCTGGAGTACTGGATACACTTTTCTGCTTGTCTGTGGTGCGCAGGTGACTTCGGAGGCGACGGGCGGTTCGTAGCAGGTGAACCTGGGTCAAGCGGGAGGCTTGATGCCAGAGGAGCAGGGAGCTCCGTCACGAAGGCTGCGAAGGGGTCGAGGTCGGACCTCGGGTCGAGGTGCGCCAGGAGAAGGTAGTAAGTGCGGAGCCTGGTTCCGGGTGAAGGTACTCCGAGATGAAGTCCTCGGAGGCGAGGCATTTTGAAGGGTACTCCGAATGGAGTGACTTCGGAGTATGGTGGACCAAGTCCTCAACAATGAGGCAAGGAGTTCGAAGTGTGCTCTAGAGGGAGACACTCGAAGGTATACCCGACGAAGGTCCCAGAAGTCGAGGTGCATCGAAGGCATGGTCCGGGTGAGGATCGTCGAGGAGTGTGCTCGGGGAGAGACACTGCGACGAAGTGCTCATGGAATGCTTCATGCGGAGGCCTTGGATGAAGGAGGGACTTCGAAGGGTGGTACTCCGAAGGTGGGGCTTCGGAGTGAGGTTGGCTTCGGAGCGAGGCTGGCTCCAGAGTGAGACTGACTTGAGGTACTTTGGCCATGCATGGCTTCGATACACGGACTGACGGAGTTCGAGCTGGGAGAAGCTGCGAAGCCGTGGTGGTCCACTCCGAAGGTGTTGGTGCGAAGGCCCAAGGACTTTGACGGCTTTGGCTCAAAATCGTCACTGTATCGAAGGCTGACTTTGGTGAAGCGAAGGCCGTCAGGCTCAAGGCTTCTCACCGAAGCTACCGCACCCCTCGCGTGCGAAAGGGGGCTTTAGAAGCGTCCAAAACTGCAAAGGCTGACAGCATTTGCTCTGCAAAAGCTGGTACTGTCCCCTCTGCGAAGCTGACAGAAGAAGCCTCCAAATAAAGTAGACTACCAACTGTACCCCCTGTTCTGATGAGACAAAACCGATGTAAACCCTAGGGGTAAAGTAGTCTATTCATAGGGCTGAATAGTGCCTATAAATAGTGGAGGCTGGTTAGGTCACATCAACACTTTGAGCATTCATTTTTGAGCTCCTGTACTAGCCGCCACATACTGTGTATTCAGATCTGTGAGTTCATTTTGTGTTCCCTGTTCAAGCATTGAAGCTTTTACTCTATGTTCATTTACTGCTTGAGCTTGTATGCATACTTCTCTTCGTGCTTCGGTTTCTCTGTACTCCAATTTCTTGTGAGCTTTTCTAGAGAGGTGTGTGAGAAGCCTGTTTGGGCGAAGCGTGTTTGAGCGAAGTGAGTTTTTCAGTGTGTTCGCTCTGTGTAAACTGGAGGCTAGACCTCTCTGATTACTAGCGAAGCACTGATCGAAGCCCGTTTTTCTTCCCGTGTCGAAGCCCTTAGCGAAGTCTGTTTTGTGTGCGTTTAGACCTTCGAAGTATGAAGCCCAGCACTAGTTGTTGTCGCTGAGTATTTGGTCGAAGCCCACAGAGGGAAGTCTGCTCTTGCGAAGGGTGAAGTGCGAAGCCTGCTCGAAGGCACCCTGTGTGCGGAGCCTGCACTGACTTAGCAGAGCTGAGGTTTCGGGGTTGTGTGTGGAGCGAAGTCTTCTTGGCTTCGAACTTTTGCTCCTTGCGAAGCGTATTTTCGGAGCTGTAAAATACCTCCGAACCAGAAATTCAAAGGCTGTGTTCGAAGCCTGTTCCGCAGAAGACAGAATTAAAACAGAAGGCTATTTTTAGTCTGAAATTTTAAAAGCTCCCATTCACCCCCCCTCTGGTCGCCGTTTCTGGTCCAACACAAACTCTATCTATAATTCTAGACTTGGGACGTGCTGACCGAACCGATTGGACCGGTTTGACCGGGCCTACATGGCCGGTCGGACCGGCCTACTATGGCCGGTTGGACCGGCTTGTGCCAGGGAAAGCATATTTTTGGCCGAAATTACCAAAACTTGATATTTCGACAATTTTGACCATTAATGCCAAATTTGGGTGTCAACACATGCCCCCCTGCCTTTTATCAAACTTAGTGAGCTAAAAGCACAGCGAGCCACAGACGGTATTCCCCATACTCTTTATTTGTTCACCTACCATAAATCGTCCATTTATTGACTCGGAATTTGTGAACTCATGAGGATGATTTGTATGACTAAAATATATGAACTAGGGGACCAAGCGCCAAATTTTTCCACCAATTCAGCCTTTAGTATTTTCATCAGTTTTGCCCCCCGAGTCCCTTGTAGGGATGTAGTCTCTAATCAACGAAACTAGAAGCTGACTTGTCAACCAACTTTGGTCTCTACACCTGTAGTGTCTTTGCTAAGGCTTTGGACTTATCGAACAGGTTACCCTCAAACTCTTCGACCTTCTTCTCTCTAATGTGTTGGGCTCGAAGACGTTGTAGGCATCTCTTTTGAGACTTGGTCATCCCCGAAAGTGCCCACGAAGGTAGCGGCTTTGATCCCGGGGCCACAAACTTACTCTTGGAATTTTTGGGCGAATGAGAAGTACGGCACGACAATTTTGCAATTATCATGACTGTCTCCCTATACGCTGTCGGTCAGACTGGCCTCACGGGGCCGGTTAGACTGGATGGTGTCGGGAATCTAACAAAGGGTGGTCGGACCGACCATAGTAGGCTGGTCGGACTGGTGCACCATGGTCGGTCGGACCGGCCTTAGGGCGGTGGTCGGACAGACAGTGGTACCTTTGGTGGTCTCCACCTGGTTGCCTCCATCTCTCTCTGGAAGGACTTCTTTAGGGATTGGGATGTTGTGGAAACCTGTTTTAATAACGATGGTCGCCTCATTGCGTTTATTGTCGTTGTTCCTTTCATTCACCCTTGAAGACTTAGGCCAATTCCTTGTGTGCATACGACCATCACTATGATTACACCTTTGCCTCTTTGCCGACCCCTTTGGCCTTGCTAGTTCTTGGTGGAACAACACTTGCGGTGGTGAGAACGACATCCATGGGGCAAAGTACTGACGAGGACCACCGTATTGGGGCATTGGGCATGCCCCCCATGACATCATCGGAAAACCGTATGAATAGAATGGCATGAAAGCTTCCAACGACTAATGACTATGACCAAATCCTTTCTTAAGAGCCGGATTTGGTCTTTCTACATTATTAAGCCGATTATTTGCTCTTTGTTCGGCCACATGCTCATACTCATTTAATAGCGCATCAAAAGTAACTCTCGGTCGCCTAGCCATCTTGTCACCAAACGACTTTTCTTTGTCCATAGAATTATGTGTATCCGACCGAGGCTCTTCAAGTACAATGTTCTTTCCTTTATTTGATTCGGCTTGATCGGGCCAAATCAACACTTTAGCATTGCAATCAATACTAAGTAGAGAGGGATCATTCTCAAACTTCAATCGTCCTTCATTGATGGCCGATTGAATTTGTTGGCGGAAAACATAACACTTATTGATAGTATGAGTATAAGAGTCATGCCACTTACAGTACGTACGACGTCCTAGTTCTTCCGCCGACGGGATGACTTTGCCTTCACGCACCTTGATCTATCTCTTCTCAAAAAGATAGTCGAATATTTTATCGCACTTAGTTAGATCAAAGGTGTACTTACCTCCTAGACTCTTTCGAGGTGCTGGCTTCAAACTATCGCACACGAACGGATCTCCTTCATTAGTCCAAGTCCATTCGGCTCTATAGACATGAAATTTCTTACTCTTACCAGATGATCGCTCACTAGCATTCTTTTCTAAGTCATCCTTATATTTGCCCCTATCCACCACCCGACTTTCAATAGCCAGAGCACTTCGTAATACCTGACCAATATCCATGAAAGTCTAACCATGCATGGCTTCTGTAATGTGGTCAAGCAAACCGTCAAGTGCAAGATCAGCGAAATCTTTATCACAAATAGTCAAGTCAGAGTATTGGCATTTGGTATCTAGAAACCTTTGAATGTAAGAATTAATGGTCTCACTAGTTTGTTGTATAACCGACCTCAAGATAGCTAGATGACACTCTAATTAGGCCCAAGTATGAATGGAGTTCGGCGGCAGCGCTAAAAACTATGTAGAAGCTGTGCCGGAAAGAGACAAAGGGAATAACCTTAGTCTAAGTGTGTCCGACCTTCTAGCCTCACCACATTGTGCTAGAAATTGGCCTATATGCTCTATAGTGGTCTTACTACCCTTGCCATCAAATTTGGTGAACTCGGGAGCCCTGAAACTACGAGGGTATGGGATGCTATCAAAATGATCTAGGTACGACTTATGGTGAACCATAGGCCGATCCCGGGCGGCGAAGCCCGCGCCCTCCCTAAAGAGCACGCGGATACGTTCCTCTATTTCGTCCATGCTCATCTCCTGCATACGCCTTTCATGCGGAGGCGCGACACCCGGTGGAACCCCGATGTGTCAGCCATACGGTCCTCCTTGGTGTTCTTCCTCTCGTGTTAGCTCATGGTGTAGGACTTGCTCTAGCCGATGCAAGCGTGTGGGAAAGGGTGGCGTAGGCGTAGGTGGAGGTGGCGCATAGTAGGTGGTATGGGTGGTCTGACCAGCCATAAGGCCGGTCTAGCCGATGGTATAATGACCGGTCAGACCGGCCTAATGGCTGATCAGACCAACTATCGTCGGCGGGGGTGAGTCAGTTGGACTGGCCCAAAAGCCGGTCGGACCGAGCACTGTTGATGGTGTAGTGGCACTAGGGTTAAATGCTATAGACTAGAACGCACCGGTCAGAGGGGCTTCGACCATGAAAGCCGAGGTCGCTAACGTGGTCTCTCTCCCCGTGCTCCCATCCATCCTACTGTGTATGTGATGAACAGGGGAAGCGCTAGTAATCATAGTAGGGGAATCGGCTTCGGGAAAACCGAATCTTCTAAACATCGCATCTATCTTAGAGTCTTCTTTGGGAGCCACATGTTTCATGTGTTTGTCGAATGCAGCGTTAACCGCTTGGTTCACCTTGGAAACTATCTCTTGTTCGAGGTACGAGGGAAAGAGGGGAGGATTGGAGTTTACCTTAGTCGGCGTGGTGATGGTGATGGATCTCGCATCGCTCCTGATGAACGTGTCACCTATCTTGACGTATTTTGCAAACATACGATCACGAAGTTCCTTCACCTTGGCTTCAAGTTCTACATGGTCCTCCTCCGAGAGATCCTCTAGGGCAATGGTACCGGCGTCGTCGTCATCCTCTGTGTTCCCCGCCATGCTTGTTGGCGTAGAAGGTACCATCAATGTAGTCGTAGTAGTCGTATTTGCCGCCGATGTAGTCGTACTTGGCGTGTATGTCCCCAGAGGAGTCGCCAAAAAGTGTGTTGACACAAAAGTGTGCCCCCGCACTTGGGCCAGTTCGGCGATCCAAAAGCATGCGAATGTTTAGGAGTAAACCCCTAAACATAACACAACGCCAACGTCGCATTCCAACGACCCTTAAACAGTGGTAAGAGAACAACATAGTCATTAGGAAATCAAATAATATTAACCTAGAATTATTCAATTAACCGATGTGTGATAGAATAGCTAAAAAAAAATAAAACCTAGTCAAACCGGCCAGAACAGGGCCGGTGCAACCGAGGGTCCTGGCGGTCGGACCGGCCAAGGGAAACTGGTCAGACCGGAGCTCTACCGCCGGTGGGACCGGCAATGTGGAGAATGGGCCGAAGGGGCTTCAGCACGAAGCATCCTCCGGTGTGAAGTGTTGGCCGAAGGGGGCTCCGGCCTTTGGTTAGTCAGACCAGAGGTTGAATCCTGGTCCAACCGAGGGTGTGCGAAGGGTGTCCTCCGGAGTGCACCGTGGAGACAACCGAAGGAGGTTCGGCCTCCCAGTCGGTCAGACCAACGTCTGGCGCCCGGTCAGACCGGAGGGTATGGGTGCCCCTTGGGGGGTGGCCTCCGGTGTTGACGTGGAGTGCCCCTGAGGCCCTCTGCGAGGCCCGGTCGGACTGGCCTTGTACGACCGGTTAGACCGCTGCGTGTCGGCGCTCGGGGTGATGGTGCGGCATGGGCCGGTCAAACCGAAGGGTGGCCTCCGGTTGGGCCGACGGCTCCTAGAAATGATCTCTAGGGCTTCGGCGATCGTCTTGCCGTGAATAGATGGTGACCAAGATTCTAGGAGAAGATGGTGGCGATGAAACACTTCAAAAACACCAGAAAACTATGGGTAATTCAGCCAGGAGACCGAATTACCGGTAAAAACTGATAAAATGATAGAAAACCCATACAAGGGTGAAATGGAAGGTTTTCAGATCAAACCCACAAAGAACTCACTGTAGCGTTGCGAAGGATGAACAATTTGCTGATCAAATTGACAAAGATCTACTACGAGGAGTAAAGTAATGCTAGGGCAAAAGGTAGATTGAAAAGTAAAGGTACGATTCAAAACTAGGGTTTTGAGTTGATTTGTGGAGATGCCCTTTGAATCGTCCTCACCCCTATATATATAGGGGCTGGTCTCAAGTTCCCTGACTCCTAAACTGAGTAGGATTCGGCCAAAAGTGGTTGGGATTTATTTATATATAAAAATAGTCCGGAATCAAACTCTATCTCTTATTCTAGACTTGGGCTGGTCTGACCGGGCCTCCATGGCCGGTTGGACCGGCCTGTGCCAGGAAGGCATATTTTCGGTCCAAATTACCAAAACTTGATATTTCGACAATTTCAACCATTAATGCCAAATTTGGGAGTCAACACCTATAAATTGAGTTTTTGACATCAGGAAATGAAATAGAAGAACAAAACTCACGATAATATCTTATGTCGGGTGATTTAAGATCTGTTTTTTTCAGACCATCGTCATATGGTGTGCAACATAAAACCCACATTGGTTTCCAGGAGGTTGACAATAGCACTGTTATAGAAATACATGATTAGTCCGGATGCCACATTAAATTTGAAATGGTAAATATTTAGAGACTTATAGACATTGCAATTTTATAAACCAATTTTTGGTCTTTTGTTGTTTTTTTGTGGACACGGGCAATAGTTTCGAAAGGTCTGTAATGAGGTAGAACAAGATCGAGTTAACAAGAATATGTTAAAGGTTGAACTTGTAATAAAGTGAAGAAAACCTTACTTATCGATTAAAGTTCTGACTATCGAGAAGTTCTTCTCGATGCGCTCACCATTCCGTCCCTTTGGTCTTGCTGAGTCAATGTACTTGTTGATGCTAAAATCTGTCGATCAAAGTACCAACACACTGACGCTGATTCAATGATCCAAAAGCACGTGGACACCTAGGGAAAACCCCAAGCGTGACACGATGCCGACGTCGCGTTTCGATGACCCTTGATATTATTTAACTAACTGAGTTGTAGATAAAAATACCAAACTAGCCAATTTAGGTGCCGGTTAGACTGAAGCTAAAGTGGCGGTCAGACCGGTCAAGAAGGGGTGGTCAGACCAACGCTAGGCCACCAGTTAGACCGGCGGTGCGGAGGGTCTGGCCGAAGGGGTCCTCCGGTGTGGATTGCAAAGGGGTGGCCGAAGGGGTCCCTCCGGCCTTCGGTCGGTCGGACTAAAGGTGGTCCTCCGGTCACACCGGAAAGCTATAGAAGTGATTGTAGGATGGAAATCACTCATGCCGGCACGACACAAAAGATCCAAGGCATACTGCCACTGAGACAAAAATAGACCATTGGCTGATCGAGTGACTGAAATACCAAGGAAGTAGTGGAGATCACCAAGGTCAGTCATAGCAAACTCAAACTTAACAGAGGCAGCCAACCGCTGGAGGAGAGCATCCATTGAGGCAGTGATAATAATATCATCCACATATAGCAGAATGTAATCAAGCTGATCACCTGACTGTAGAATAAATAGTGAGGTGTCTGAGGCAGTAGCGGTAAAACTCAAACTGGTGGGTAGTTAGAGAACCGTTGGTACCAAGCCCACGGGGCCTATTTAAGACCATATAGAGACTTGATCAGCTTACATACATGCTGAGGATGACAGGAATCAATGAATCCTGATGGTTGTTCACAATATACAGTTTCATTTAGATCCCCATGGAGGAAAGCATTCTTCACATCCAATTGCTGAATAGACCAGCCCTTAGAGATGGCAATGCTGAGAATGATCCGAATGGTAACAGGCTTGACGACGGGGCTGAAAGTCTCATCATAGTCGATATCAGGTTGCTGAGAATATCCACGGACTACCCAATGAGCTTTATGGTGAGCTAGGGTACCATCCGAATAGAATTTGTTCATGAAAACCCACTTGCTAGATGCAATGTTAGCACCTAGAGGACAAGGAACAAGTACCCATGTTTCGTTATCAACAAGAGCCTGAAACTCCATGGCCATAGCATGCCACCACTAAGGGTCCTTCAGAGTGGACATGTAGGACTTTGGAATTGGGGAGGCAGCAGGCATAGCAGTAGTGGGAATAATAGGCAGTGTTGAAATAGAGAAGCCGTAGCGGTTGACAGGAGCTTCAATCCCATCTTTTGCCCGCGTCTGCATGGGATGAGGACCAATGCCAGACCGAGCTTGTACTAGTGCAGGAGCAGGCTGCGATGTTGCAGCAACAGAGTGTCTGGAATGGACCATGCAAACCGATGGCTTGGGGGTACTGTACGCCAAGGTAGGTCAACATCATCCTATAAAAAAACAAGATCTCGTGCCGCAGTAATCGGAGACGAGGTGAGTGAGGCAAAGGGAAATGTCGCCTCATCAAAGATCACATGGCAGGAGATAATAATGCAGCGGCTCATTGGATCATAGCACCTATAGCCTTTGTGATTAGAAGGATACCCAAGAAACACACATGGAGTGGATTGAGGCTGAAGTTTGTGGGATGTAGTGGCTGTGTGAAGGTTATGCCCAAGAAAATTTTGTGTATCGGAAGTTCCGATTATTATATGGTCTCGATACAAAGAGCAAATGTTGCTTCAGAAGTTCCAATATGGTATCGGAAGTTCCGACGAGCCAGAAATTCCGATTCGGAATCGGGGAATTTTGTACTGATAAGAAGTTTCGATATGGTATTGGAAGTTCTGAGGTGGGTGATAACAGATTGGGTATGTTGCGTGTCATACTGTATCAAGAGACCTAAAATATCATGTCAGAAGTTCTGATCTAGGATCGGAAGTTCCGACGTGGGAAACACATTGAATATGTTATGATTTTGAGGATTTTGAGATAGGCACGACCAGGGGGTATTAGCCCTATAAAAGGAGAGGAGGACGTCTTGGAACTAGGAATAAGCCTAGATTAGACCTAGCCACCAAAGAGTTCTCTCCTCCCTTTCTTGATCTCAATCGTTGAGGTCAAGGATCCCCGTCTCTCACGTGTGGTGCTAGCATGCTGCCGTGGGAGGTTCTCCATCCCTATATGTGTAGACTCCATGGAGGCGTTGCTCCAATAGCGACACTTGTGGACATATACATGCGAATGACTACGTCGTCTTCATCGATCAGATCGACAAAGGATGACAGGGATGAAGCGAGGATAGGTTCGATGTGCTACTCCGACATCTTCTTCCGCTGCACCTAGTGCATCTCGTGCTAGAAGGTACCGATCCATGATCTCGCACGCGCATGAGTCTTGGTTGGGCTTAGGGCATAAATTTTGAATTTGTGGCTAGCGTAGCTCCCCTATTCCCCTACAGTAGTATCTTAGCCTACGTGCGTAGTTTTTGATCTAGATCCCTCATGTATGGAGATACATGGTGGAAAATAGGTTAGATCTATTTCTGTCCACGGTAGATCAGAAGTTCCGATGGAAGATCAGAAGTTCCGATAATGATCGGAAGTTCCGATATCAAATAATGATTTGATACAGAAAGAAAATGTTGCGGTCCGAGATTCCGATATTGATCGGAAGTTTCGATGGATCGGAAGTTCTGATGCTAGATCGGAAGTTCCGACCCACGCAAATTTGAAATACTGAGCCTGTTGAGCCAGGTTTTTCAGATCTTGAATCCAATCACTTGTAGATTGCTCGCCTAACTTTGTTTTGTAGAGAATGATGTGATTGGCATGGCCTTGGATAAATGTTATGTATGAGATGCATGCAATGAATGTAAATTAAATCTGACCTGCATGTCATGGTTATTTATAGCCCAAGGCTGATGTAAAATTTATTATGGCTTGCATGTCGTTTCCGCGGTTCTTCGGCCCATGTAATTAGTATAGACTATGCAAGATGGACTAGTACTCTTCATGGAGGCTGGGAGCACACACTCAATGATGGGAGCCATGGATATGGAGATCACCATGTGAAGAGGGTCATGCTATGTCACAGTTAATATGATTTCCTATGATGCTTTCTTATGTTCCTATTATTATATTCTTGCATGTTTCATATGCACTAGGGACATTACAATGCTAGAATAGTTTTTCCTCAGAAAATTAAGTGTTAATGCTCTTCCCAATAGCTCTACCCAGCAAGGTTCGTGCTCATCGATAGTGGGTCTACCAAAGCAGGGTGCTATCTTTATCTCGACCAGTTGGGGGCGGAAGTCGGACTTCTACACGCATAGTATTGGTTCATTTGACAAGTCTATCAAAATGGTTTTGGGCCTTGGAGCATAGGAGTTTGGGTCAAGCATTGGATGCTTCTCCTATGAAAAGTCACATACGATGTGATTAGCAAGGAGTTGTTTACCTATGTCAACTAGCTTGGCGGAGTTCAATTATGGAATTATTGCAAGGTGAAGCTAATTTGCCCAAAGGCCCGAAGCTATCAAGACTGCAATTAAGGATTCAAAATTATCACATTATCAACGGTATTTTATACAAGGCCGAGGTATGTTCTCCTCTACGCCAATGTATTTCCCAAGCCGAAGGCAAAGATATACTCTGAGAAATTCATGAAGGCCTTTGCGGTAGCCATCTTTCCCCTCGAGCTTTAGCAGGGAAAACACTTCACCAGGGGCTCTTTTGGCCTACGATAGTAGCTGATGCTGAGGCTCTAGTCCGCACTTGCCAAGGTTGTCAATGGATGGGGAAACGTAGTCATCGCCCACCAACACCCCTTCAAGTTATTGCTCCGGTATAGCCAATGGCCCGGTGGGGTATGGCCCCTTCCCAATGGCAAAAGGCAGTTTAAAATTTGTAGTGGTAGCAATTGAATATTTTTCTAAGTGGGTTGAAGCAGAACCCTTCACAGCTATCACTTCAAAGAATGTACATAATTTTTTCTGGCAAAACATTATTTGCAGGTTCGGAGTGCCCAGACAGCTGACAATCGACAATGGCACTCAATTTGATGCCGAACCCTTCAAAGAGTTCTAAGAAGGTCTTGGTATTGAAATGTGTTTTGCAACTGTCCGTCATCCTCAATCTAATGGAGCCATCGAGTGAGCTAATGGTAATATTTTATTAGGCCTGAATCGAAGAATAGTAGGATTAGCGAAGGGGCTATGGACCGAAGAACTCCCAAAGATTTTGTGGTCCATTCGGACCACTCAAGCAAGGTCCACAGGTTTCACTCCTTTCAGGTTACTATTCAGAGATGAAGCCATGACGCCGACAGAGCTTAAGGGAGGATCCCTTCATACCATCGAACCTGAAATAGAAAACAAAAGACAGGCTTCGCTGGACCTAACTGAAGAAACAAGGCTTTGAGCTATTGCTAACCTGACGAAGTATCAACATCAGACAAAGACTTGGTATGATCCGAAGATTAAACTTAATGAACTTAAACCGGGTCATTTAGTACTGCGAAGCATTATCGCTCTGGGAAATTAGGAAATAAGTGGGAAGGACCATACATCATCATTCGTTCAGGACTCCCCGTATCTTTTAAATTAGCTAATTTAGAAGGTGAAGAATTAAAACATGCATGGCATGCAGAGCACCTTAAGCGATACTTCGCATAGGGGCTCCTTGTAATCATTTGTAAACACTTTCTAAATAAATAAAGTTCATGGTTCGAGTAATGCATACTTCTCAAGATGATTCCTACTCCTAGTGGATGCACTAGGAGAACAGAGCTGATTGCGTAGGTAAGTATTATTCATTTGAACTGAATTTACGGACTTCGAGCCACCGGTTCGAAGCATCCGTCAAGGTGGGAAAGTTACATAAAAAATGGATTCCAAGCCACCAGCTTGATTGCATCCGTAAAAATAGTCCAAAGAGACCAAATGATATGGATTTCGAGCAACCAGCTTGAAAGCATCCATAAAAAGAGTCGAAGGAGACCACAAAAAGCGGATTCCGAGCCACCGGCTTGATAACATCTATAAAAAGAGTTCAAAGCGACCAAATGATACGAACTCCGAGCAATTAGCTTGAAAACGTCTGTAAAAAATGTCCAAAGAGACCATTATAATCGGATTCTAATACATCTAAAAAAGAGTTCGAAGAGACCACATTCGAAAAAGAGTACTAAGATACCGTTTTCAGACTCCGAACCAATGGGGTCGAAGGCATTTTTGAGGTCCCTAGCGACCATCTATTCGAATTTTGGACTATGAGTCCTTAATTCCTCTTTAACATAATCAGGGGCACTGAGACACCGAAAATAAAAGTTTTTGAAATTGTAATCTTAACTGGCGTTGTAATCGTTGTGCGTAACCACCTTCGATCGAAATTCGAAGGTGCTTACCCTCAAAGAGGGGCTGGGAGATAATGAGACAATTTCAAAGCATTCTAGTTTATATTACTTAATAGATTACATTACATTAAGAAAAATCTGTGTCTAAGCCAAGGAGGAAACGAAGACCCCTTCGATCCCCAGAGCTGGATTCAGAGTTGGCTCGGTTTCGAAGGCGACTCGTCCCAGAGCCTAGAGTCTTCAAAACTTTACGCTTAATTCTTTTCCCCTTCTTTGAAGCACAAAAATCTCTTTGCTCTTGTTGAAGCTCGGCCCAAGTCCGAAGTCGTTCGGAGCTACTCTTCGCTTGCTCCTCGCTAGACTACTCTTCTTTGGACCAATCAATGTCCTCCAAAGATGAAGACGCTATATTAATAGTTTATTCCACCTTCTCTTCCTTAATATAGGCTAATACTTCCTTACATATCTCGGGTATAACCTCTCCGTGGCTTCCTCGAGAAATCGAAAACCGGGGACGCCTGTGAGGCGTTAAGGCTTCGAAGGTAGCCCATTGTAGGCGGAGATCTTAGTTAACCTCTAATACTTCGAGCTCATCCAAAAAAGGTCGGGAAGCCTAAAAACATTTCCAAATAAGTCTTTTCATTCAAAAGAGAACAAAATCATAAGTTTTTACATAGGCGGAGCCCTAAGGAGAACTAAACCTTCAGGTCCGAAGGAGGTTTGCTGCTCGAAGGCTGCGACCGCGCTTGCTTTTGATGGAAATCTTCATCGATCCACGCCTTCATGGCTGACCGACCTTCAGCTCCCTAGGATGGCTGAAAAGCCTCCCAAGATGTGACCACGTCAGGCGAAGGGGTTAACAGTCGGTCATCGCCAAAGTTAGCAGGGGCTACTCCGGGCTCCGGCAAAATAAATAATCTGATGTCTTCATAGTAACGAAGCACTCCGAGAGTGGCTACTTGGCCGAAGATTTCTCCGTACCGAGTACCCACAGTCTTATTTTCTTCATTGCTGCTTGGATCATCTTCATCTTTCGCAGCAGGGAGTCGTTGGCAGATGATGAGGAGGTGCAAGAAGTGTCAAAGTATTCCAGAACACCCCGAAGGGCATCCAAGGTCTCGGAGGCCGCATTCTCACACTTTATCTTTTCTACACCCAATGCCTTATTCGACTTAGTTATCTCACACATTAAAGAGGAGAGTTTGGATGTCTCCGTCATTAGGACATTCTTCTGTCCGAGCAATTTCTTTGCCTCCTCAGCCAAACCTTGCTGCTCTTCTCGGAGCTTGACAAGTTCATCTCCTGAAGCCGCCTGCTCCTCTCGGAGCATTTCCACTTGAGCCTGGAGTACAACCCACTCAGCCTCGAGCTCCTCCTTCGCAGCCTCCAGCCTGGCTCTAACACTCCGCTCTACCGAAGCCATCTCTTCCAAGCTCGAAGCTTAGGTATCATAGTCCATAAGACTCCCTTGAAGGGCCGTCACCTTCTCTTTGAGCCGATTGCATTCTCGCTCGTTCGACACAGCCGCAGCTCGAGCTAGAACCACTTAACCCTCCGCTCCTTTTCGATGGGCATAGGGGCTCCGAGAACCTTCTCCGCAGCTCGGACAATTTGTTCTAGAGTAAGGGTCACACGTGGAGCTAAAAGATAAGATGTCATTTTAATTAAGTCATTTCTATAAAATTGATAATGTGTGCAAAACACTTTGTAGGATATATGGAAAGCTTACCTGCGGAGCTTGAAGGGATCTCTCGAAATCCCCTCTCCGAGTTTTCTTCGAAGTTGATTGGCCAAGTAGCCATCAGAGGAGGGATCCGGAGACCGATGAACTCCTCTGCCAAGTTGCGCATACTCATGTGACAACTCATGGAGTGCAACAACCTGAGGCGTACTTGAAGTTGACTTGGGTCAGCTTGGACCTCCACCTCCCTCCAGTAAAAAATGTCTTCCAAGGGTCCGGCCAAGGCGCACTCCGTCCCTACGTCGGCGTAGAACCAACAGAGGATCTTGTCTGAATACCTTCTGCCATTGATGGCTTTCGCTAGAAACTGGTCCTGGAACTCTTCCCGGAGCTGGAAGTTGATGCTCCCAAAGGCGAAAACCATCTTTTCTCCTCCGGCTCCGGTAAAAGTCTTCGGTTGGCACAAAGCTTTATGAAGAGCCGCGAAGATCTCCGATCTCCCGGCGCTTCCTTCGGCTCGCATCGCCCATTCGAAGATGGCTAGACGAGTAATGGCATTTGGAGAGAGTTGGGGCAAGGTGACATGGAACAACCTTAATACCTTGGAGAGGAAGTCCACTGCTGGGAGTCCCAATCTAGCTTTGAAGAATGCCTCGAACACCACCACTTCTCCGACGTGTGGTCCTAGGATCACTTCACCTCCAGGTTTGCGAATCTTGATTCTAGGTCTCGTCTTCCCGGCGATTTCCATAGCGATCGAATTCTTAAAACACGATGATGCCCCCAAGCTATACGATTGATCCATATACTTGGTAGATGCCGGGCGGAGGTCGTGAGGACCAGATAGATTAGGGTTGTCTGAAGGCCCCGCCGCCACTGCTGCTGCCATCGCTTGCTGCCGAGCCAAGGATGAAGTAGGAACGGGATCTTGGTGGCTTGTCTTCGCCATCGGAGAAAAGGAGTTTGAAAGGATGAGCTCGGGAAGAAGAAAAGTGAAATGTGAAAGCAGTCGGTAAAGTATCCGAAATTTACCTTTACTTTCTTATTTATAGCATGTATTCTTTGTATTGTACGTTGCGGTGCGCCGTTTAGGTGCCCTATCACGTATACGGAGGTGAAGCAACTGTTAGCCTCCTCAAGGAGTAGTGGCTCTATTTCTGAGTCTAACGGCTCTGAAGTATAACGGCTGGAAAAACTAACGACTATATTGGCTCCGCCAAATATCTATCTCCGAAACCATTGCAGTAAATATCTCCGCACAAGTTGGTCCGAAGACCCTCAATTTCCAAATGTTTCTAAGAATGGTAAAGTTTTTTAAGTTCCTATTTAAATTCTAAGCATGAAATTATTTATTGCTTATACTGCCCTCTTCATTGCACATATAATTTGGAGAGAAGTATTCGTGGGGCTACTATTGGGTGGAAAATATTTCATCCTCAAAAAGCCAAGGACATTTTCATATTGGCACAAGCAGAAGAAACATAGTCAGGAACTTTGATCTCCGAAGACCATAAAGGCAATAAGGCTCCGTCGGTTCAGAGCCTTAAACAGCCAAAACCTCCGTCAAGGCTTTGGCTCAACGAAACTTCCTGAAGCCTCTTCACCCAAAGGGGGGTTGCCAGCAAGGACAGAAGATTTATCTTCTGTCTAATTAGACTAGTGTTAACGCTAAAACGCACCCCTGCACTTGGGTCAGTTCGACGTCCAAAAGTACCGTGAGGATACTGACGTCACGTTCCGATGGCCCTTGATAGTGACAAGGGAGTAACGGAGTCGCCTTGGACTGTGGTGGGCCCGACGGTCAGACCGGCGGAGGTGGCGGTCGGACCGGTGGTGCAAACAAATGCAACACGGACTGGCCAGAAGGGGCGGTAGACCGATCAGGGGCCGGCGGTCAGACCGGCCTTGGGCCGCCGGTCGGATCGGACTGTGCCGGCAAGGTCCGGTCGAATCAACTAGAATTGGCTAGTCGGACCGGCCGGCGATGCAGTGGCTGCTCTGGTTCACTGGTAGGTGTGCCGACGATAAGGGATCGGTGCAGGGGTCCTTGGTGATTGAGATTGATGTCTTGGCCCCTGCAAAAACACGTGAAAATAGTAGCAACTTGGTCCGGGGACCGAATTACCGAATTAGATTGATAAAAACCGACGAAGCCTCCGGCTTGGCGGCGGTCCCTCCGTCGACTTGGGTTGTTGAAGTGGAGTTGGTTCAAGAAGATGAAGACCTTGACTCCTGCAAAACACAAGAAAACAATGGCAATTCGGCCTAGGGTCCGAATCACCGGTAAAAACCGATAAAACCGATAAAACCCATACGAGGGTGAAACAGAAGGTTTTTAGATCAAACCCATAAAGAAGTCGTGGTAGTGTAGCGAAGTATGGACAATTTTCTGATCAAATTGACAAAGGGATGCTACTAAAGTAAGAAATACAGGTAGGGAAAAAGTAGAAAGGACATAGTAGATTGAAAATAAAAAGAACGATTAAGTAGTGCCAACGGGGGGGGGGTTTGGCTTGAATTGGTCTTGGCCCTTTATATAGTGAGGAGCCATGCTGAATAGCATGGGCCTCATGTCTCCAGATGTGATGAGTCATTGTCAACGATAGTCAAAGAGGACAGAAAAAGAAAGGAGTTCTGCTGTGTCATGGGCCGCGTGTGACTCAGGTACACGGGCAGCGAGCGACTGTCGGGCTGAGATAGCTGCGAAGTCGGGCTAGCCCAATCCGGGTACATGGGCCAGAAGCAGTAGAAGACCCACTGGGCTGTTAACTAGGATTGACTCAGGTACACGGGCGGTGAGCGATTGCCGGGCTGAGAGAGCTGCGGAGTCGGGCCGGCCCAATCTAGGTACCTGGTGCAAAGTCGGTGGAGGCTTTGTCAGTTTCGACGCAAAACTGACGACCGCTGATCTTGTATCGGACTGTCCAGAAGAGAAGCCGTAGTCGCTATGAAAGCTTAGCTTCTGGATAAGACATATGTAAATAAGAGTTTACTATTTTGTCCCTAGGCCCACAGTCAGTCAGTCGAGTCTGTAAAAATCTCCAAAGGGCACTCTAGTCTTTTCCTTTTATTTCAGCGTTTGTAAAAAAACCCTAAGGGTCTGGTGGAATATTCTAGGTCATTGGGCAGCCTATAAATAGGACCTCAATCCCTAGGGTTAGACTACCCTTTCAAGAAATCACTTTTTAATCTATTGGGTCATTTTTGCTCCCTGCATTCTCTCTCCTATTTGTGCACCGCCAGGTTCCTGTTCGTGCCATTTTTGTCCCTGCATTCCCTCTGTTCTTCATGATGTTCTGAGATTCTATTCTCTGTTCATGCTGTGGGATGTGCAGTGATTTGTGTGTGAATTTGAAGCTTCGTTTTGTGCTCCTGTTGTTTATTTCTGAGTTCACGTGCTTCTCTGTTGCTTCTGTTCTTCACGTGAGGAGTACTAGTTCTTGCTTGTAGCAAGTAGTACCTATTCCCTGTAGCAACAGTACACTAGTACTCTAGCTTTGCTTTTTCATGCGTAGCTTTTTGATCGAGCACACAGGACCAAGTCCCTTTTCTGGTTGTTTCTGGCGAAGCCCCCTTCTCTGTTCGAAGTCCCTCAGCTCCATGAGGCAGGCTTCGATCTGACATCTTTGAGGGCTTTGTTAGAACTTCAACTTCATTTTTGTACTGTGAGTCTAGCTTGGAAGTATGTTTTGTGCTTAGTCTTTGTTAGCTTGTCATACTTCGAGAGTCTTTGCGAAGGTGTACTCCGACTCGAGCTTTTCGAAGTCAATACTTTGACAGGCTTCGAAGTTAGCTTCGAAGCTTGTCTCCCTGGTAGACTTCGCTCGATGTGTGGTCTCTGAGGTTCTTCTGCTGCTGTCTTTTTCGAAGGTCTCAATTTGTAAGATCGAAGTTTGTCATTCGAAGTTAGCACTCGGTTCGAAGGTTATCACTTCGTTTATCATACCTCGACCAAGCTAGCGTCGAAGGTAGAGTATAGGCTTCGATTTCGTCTTGCTGTTGTGTGTTTGGCTTCGCTTATCTTTCGAAGGTTGCTTTTTTGTGAACTTTTTCCGGAGCTTTCTGTTCAAAGTTTAGGCTTCGAAGTACGCTGTTCGAAGCAGGCTTTGATACTGTCATACTTCGCTTCGAAGCATACTTCGCACCTTGTCACACTTGAACTAGGCTAGCTTCCACAAACCTTTGGGACTTTCACGACAGCCTTCGGTAGACTTCGACAAGGGACTCCGAAGCAGGCTTCGACACTACGAAGTAGGCTTCGACACAGCGAAGCAGGCTTCGCCAAGTTTCGACCAGGAGACAAATTTGAACAGTAACTTCTCATCCCCTTACATGTATACTTAGATCATCTGCTGAGAAGTTTTATCTGCCATGATTTGAACATTCTGTTTGTCTGCCTGATTAGAACTGTATTGGTGTTTTCTCTGTCTAGAGCACCAGTCTTTTCTAGGCTAGATACCTTTAGACTTAGGCAATCTGTTCACGCTTTGTTGCTTATTCTTTTGAGAAGGGTTGGGTGTTGGGAGCAGGCCATTGATTCAAAAGAATTTTTCGGCGCCCATTCACCCCCCCTCTGGTCGCTATTTTCGGTCCTACAAGTGGTATCAGAGCCTGGTTAGGGTTTTTCCATTCCTTAACCGGTTCTAAACCCTAGTAGTGATCATGACGTCTCCTGGCAAGGTCCCATCCTTGGAAGCCTATGGCTATAACTATTGGAAGACTCGCATGCGAGCCTATCTTATGTGCCAAAGCTCGGACATCTGGGACATTTGCATTCACGCTACATTCGTTATATTGCCAGTTGCTGAGCATGGTACTCCCGGTATCATTGCCCAGCATCTGAGCAATAGTAAGGCTGTGAACATTTTGTTTTCTAGTTTAGGTCCCACTGAGTTTGAGCGTGTGAGCCATCTCTCCACTGCGAGAGAGATCTGGGCTACCCTCAAGGCACACCATGAGGGAACAACTCAGGTCAAGGCTCGGCTCTATCAGACCTACCGGCGTGAATATGAGAATTTCACACAACAGCCGCGTGAATCTGTTGAAGCGTTGTTTGGTCATTTTCAATCGATTATAAACAAGCTTCGGGACAACAAGGCTGAGGGTGCTCAGTTAGTCTCAGATCATGGTATCCTCTATCATTGAGAGTACTTCTTATGATACCTTGACCATCTCTGAGTTGTTTAGCAAGCCGAAGGCCACTGAGGTTGATATCCAGCTGAGATCAAATCTCACTGGCTCTGGATCAAAATCTCTGGCCCTTGCTACACCTTCTGTTGATCCCTCTTCTATGAGCTGTGCTGGGTTCTCTTAGATGTCTATCACTGAGGACCAGCTTGAGTCTTTGGGAGATGATGACCTGTGTCTTTTTAACAACCGGGTGCGTCGTGTTTATGACAAAAGAATGTTCAAAAGACACGGCACAAAATCCGGGTTCTTTGAGTGTGGTGATCCAGGACACTTCATCACCGACTGCCCCAAGCGCAATGGTCACAAGAAAGGAACCGGTGGTGGCTTCCATGACTCCAGCAAGCACGACAGCCCCTCCTTCAACAAGGGCAAGGCGAAGACCAGATTCTTCAGAAAGGCCCTGAAGGACTACCGGCGAGAGAACAAGAAGCGTGACAAGGCCTTCTTCACCGAGATGGAGGAGAGCTACTCCAAGCGGTCCACGTCATCTTTCTCTTCATCGAGCTCAAGCGATGAGGAGATTGTCATTAGGAAGGGGAAGGACAAGGATGATCCAGCGGGCCTCTGCTTCATGGCCTTCGGGGACAGGCCGAAGAGCCACTCTCATCAGCGCCGAAGATCCCGCAAGAGCTTCTGCTCAATGGCTCTTGGGGATAAGGAAGAAAAGAGCTCCTCCGATGACTCCGACGACGACAATGAAAAGGTATCATCCTATGAACGCAAAATCGTTGATTTACTTGAGAGCAATCGTCAGGAGTTGAAATATCGGGAAAAACTGCTTAGGGGGGCTAAGAAGAGGATAGATGAGTTAGAGAGTGAGCTTGCCGTGGCCAACAACAGAATTGAGAGTCTATCTTCTTCCCCTTGCTTGGGTGATAGCAGTGAGTGCCCAAAGTGTGAGGTGCTTCTGTGTGACCTGTCGACTCTGAAGTCCAGGTACACAGAAAGGGTTGATGAGAGGGATGCTTTGGCCACTGAGCTTGAAAGCGCTCAGGTGGAGCTGAAAGATGCTCAAGCCACTGTCGTCGTGCCTTGTGCTGATTGCCCATATCATCTTGCTAGTTTAGCAGAGCTGAAAGCCAAGGGCGATGAGCATTTGGGTGATTTGGAGAGAATGAGAGCTGAGCTGGCACAGACTAGGCTAGAGCTTGAGACATTGTCAGTTCCACCCACAGTTTGTGAGAACTGCCTGTCTCTTAGACTTGAGTTGATTAAGCTGAAAGCCGAGAAGTTTGTCCAGGTAGATAGCGAGTGTGAGACCTGCTTGTCTTAGGTGGAGGTTCTAGCTTCCTTGAGAGAGGAGCTAGCTGATTCTCAGAATGAGAAATTTTACCTCCGTTCTATCTTGAGTTGGATCAGTGCCAGAGAGCCACAGCTCGGCATGATGATCCAGCAGTTCAAGCGGTAGGATGGGTTTGGGGTAGGTTACACCTACACCAAGGCTTACTTTGAGAGTGCCATTAGCCGGGCAGTGGAGTGGAGTAAAATGACTCCTGAGCAGAAATATCCCAAGACCCACTCCACTGAGTCTTTCTAGGCTAGTCAGCCCAAGGATGGAGTAATTCAAGAACAACCCAAAGCTCCACCCAAGAAGCCCATTTGGGCTCCAAAGCCCAAACATCTCCACACTGCTCTAGACTCTCTTCCTGGACCCTCTCAACCCAAGAAGACAACACCAACCACCACTAAGCCCAAGAACCCCAAGCCTCAACCACATCCCAAGAAGCCTATCTATCATTGTGAGTACTGTCAGAGAGACGGGCATCTTGCGGAGTTTTGCTTCAGGAGGAAGCGGGTTGAGAGAGCAGAGCATGCTCGTGGTGGTCAAGAGCAGTTCTACCAGCAGGGTGGTAGACTGCGTGTTCCTCGAAGTGGGGAGAGGCTGGAGGCCAGGCCGCATCGTGTAGGTGGTGGTAGAGGAGACAACTTTCATGCTCGTGCTCCAGATGATGGTGTTCGTTCTGGCAGAGCTCCACGTCATTTTGGCTACGGTCCTGGACCTCGAGGCCGAGGCTTTAGGCAGAACCAAGGACCGTGCTTTGAGCCGCATTTTGGTCCAAACTCTCATGATGATTTCTGCTTTCCTTCTTTTGAGCAGATGTCTCGACACTGGTTTAGCTCTTTTGCTAAATCTGGTGCCGGACCATTTGCTCCCCCTTACAACCACTGATTGTGCAGGATCGGGGACTGGAGGACGTTTGGATCATGGACTCAGGATGCTCTCGCCACATGACGGGACATCGCAGATGGTTCTCCAGTCTCACTCCCCCGAGCTCCAAAGAGTACATCACTTTCGAGAACCATGGTCAAGGGAAAGTAAGTGGCATCGGCTCAATTTCCATTTCATACCATTTCTCTTTGAAGAATGTTGCCTTGGTTAAAAACTTGAACTTTAATTTAATTTCTGTTTCACAACTTCTTGAGGATGGTTTGGAGGTGCGGTTTAAGAAGGGCAATTCTTCTGTGTTTGATTCTAGAGGGTCTATGATTTGCCAGATCTTACCATTCGGTAAAGTTTTTCGAATTGACTTCTCTAGTTCTTTTGGCCCTTCTCGCTGTTTGATTGCTGGATTTTCTTCTGAGCTCTAGAAGTGGTATAGGAGGTTAGGTCATTTGAGTTTTGATCTGCTAGTCAGGTTAAGCTCTATGGACCTCATCCGAGGATTGCCCAAGCTTAAGATGGAGAAGGATCTAGTTTGCCATCCCTATCATCATGGGAAAATGGTTGCCGCTTCTCACTCACCTGTGACTCAGGTAATGACTTCGTATCTGGGCGAGCTATTACATTTGGACACTGTCGGTCCAGCTCGGGTACGCTCAGTCGGTGGGAAGTGGTACGCGCTTGTCATTGTTGATGACTTTTCTCGATTCTCGTGGGTTTTCTTTTTGGAGTCTAAGGATGAAACTTTCCAGTTTGTTCATGACCTGATTTTGAAGCTGAAGAATGAGAACAATGGTCGGATGCGAGCAATTCGCTCCAACAACGGCTCTGAGTTCAAGAACTCTCAGTTCGTCAGCTTCTGTAGTGATCAGGGTCTGGACCATCAGTTTTCTTCTCCTTACACTCCCCACAGAACGGCATTGTGGAACGAAAGAACCGCACGCTAGTCGAGATGGCCAGGACGATGTTCGATGAGCACAGGACTCCTAGGCATTTTTGGGCTGAAGCCATAAACACGGCTTGCTATCTGGCAAACCACATTTTTCTTAGAGCTTACCTAGGTAAGACTTCATATGAATTGCGGTTTGGCAGACAGCCCAAAGTAAGCCACTTGCGAGCGTTTGGCTGCAAGTGCTTTGTGCTCAAGAAGGGAGGGCATTTGGACAAGTTTGAGTCTCGTTGCTGGGATGCAGTTTTTCTTGGCTACGCTTTGCATTCTCGAGGCTTCCATGTTTGGAACCTTGAATCCCAGCTGCTTGTCGAGACTTGTGAGGTTTCATTTGATGAGTCCTTGCCTTCTTTGACTCCTTTTGAGCCTTCTGATGGTGAGCTCGGAGAGTCCATCTTCGAGGAAGATGAGGATACTCCAGCTGCTGATGAGGGTGGGCCTTCTGCACCCCCTGCAGAGCCACACCTTTTGAGACTTCGACTGAGGACGAGGATGGACCTCTGATCACTTCTTCCACTTCGATCGAGCCCCCTCAGTCAAGTCCAGAGGTGCCAGCTGCTGACTCCGGTGAGGTGACTTCAGATCACCAGGGAACCCGAGCAGTTCAGCGTGACCATCCCTCAGAGCTCATCATCGATGATTTGACTGAGAGAACTCTGCGTTCATTTGGTACTTCTCTTGCTGTGTTTGCTGAATCCGCTTTTGTTGCATATTTTGAGCCTAGAGATGTTTCTCATGCTCTTTCTGATTCTAATTGGATTAACGCTATGCAAGAAGAGCTTGAGAATTTTGTCCGTAATCGGGTTTGGACGCTAGTTGAGCCACCACCAGGATGCAACCCCATAGGCACCAAGTGGGTGTTCAAGAACAAGCAAGGTGAAGATGGGGTTGTGGTGCGCAACAAGGCTCGATTAGTTGCCCAGGGTTTTTGCCAGAAGGAGGGTATTGATTTTGAAGAAACCTTTGCCCCTGTTGCCCGTCTTGAGTCCATTCGCATTCTCTTAGCTTTTGTCGCTTCAAAGGGTTTTAAGCTTTTTCAAATGGACGTCAAGAGTGCTTTTCTGAACGGGTACATAGAGGAGGAGGTTTATGTTAGGCAGCCCCCTGGTTTTGAGAACCCTAAGTTTCCTCAACATGTTTTTAAGTTGCAGAAGGCTTTATACTGGTTGAAACAAGCCCCCAGGGCTTGGTATGACCGGTTGAAGCAGTTTTTGTTGGGGAAGGGCTTTATGATGGGTTCGGTGGATAAAACTCTTTTCTTGCTCAGAGATACTTCAGATTTCTTAGTTGCTCAGATTTATGTGGATGATATTATCTTTGGCGGTACTACTTATGATCTTGTGTCCAAGTTTTCTGAGCAGATGCACAACGAGTTTGAGATGAGCCTCATGGGTGAGCTCAAGTATTTCTTAGGGCTCCAGATCAAGCAGACCAAGGACGGCACTTTCATCCACCAAGGTAAGTACACTCGTGACATGTTGAAAAATTTCGACTTTGGTGGAGAGTTGAAGCCGCAGATGACCCCGATGGGCACATCTGGGGGTCTGGACAAGGATGAGAGCGGCATCAAGGTCAACGAGAGGGAGTTTCGAGGGATGATCGGTTTGCTGCTGTACTTGACGGCGACAAGACCGGACATACAGTTCGCCGTGAGACTTTGCGCGCGTTTCTAGTCTTCACCACGCGCGTCTCATCGGCAAGCTATCAAGCGCATCTTCAGGTATCTCACTTATGCGCCTGATCTCGGTCTTTTCTATTCAGCATCATCATCTCTTGATTTATCTGGCTTTTCGAACGCTGACTTTGGTGGGTGCCGGTTGGATCACAAGTCGACTTCCGATACTTGCCAGTTTCTTGGTTCTTCCCTTGTCTCTTGGTCTTCTCGAAAGCAATCTGGAGTTGCTCTTTCGACCACTGAGGCTGAGTATGTAGCTGCTGCTAGCTGCTGCTCACAATTGGTTTGGATGATTTCCACTCTGCGAGATTTTGGGTTGTTCTTTCCTACCAGAGTTCCTTTGTTTTGCGACAACACCAGTGCAATTAGTGTAGGGAAAAAACTCTTGTCTCCATTCAAAAACCAAACACATTGATGTGCGCTTTCATTTTCTGCGAGATCAATATGAGAAAGGTGTCATTGACCTTGTTCATGTTGATACCCATCATCAGTTGGCTGACATTTTCACCAAACCCCTAGATCAGTCTACTTTTGAGCGTTTATGAGGGGATTTGGGTGTTGTGTATCCTTCCTAGGATATTTTGCGTCAGTTTTCTTTCTTCTTTACTCTTTTCTTGAGTCTTTTTGTGTGTGTTCATATCATGCATATTCACATATCACACCCATGCGCTTGCTTATGTTATATGATTGAACTGCTTTACTTATTCTAGCTGGTACATGATTTTGATTACTTGTCAATGATCATGCTTTGCTTCAGTTCACTTGATATATCGGATATCTGTCATATGCATGGTTTTTATGCTTAAAACTTTAAAAATGATCACCATTGCTTCTGGTAACTAGCATGTGTAGGCTGAGTGCTTTTGCTATCTGTTACATACCTTGTAGCTCGTTCCTCACATAGATGCAGATATGCAACTTGGACATCTTTATGCTTTAACATGGAAAATGTGCTATAAAAATGATAAAAATCAAAAATGAATGAAAACTCCATGCCTTTTTATGCTTAAATTGAAAATATCCAAGTGGGTTTGCTTTGTCACATTACATTGTTCTGGACTGCTTACCATAGCACTTTGGTATGAACTAAGACGGTGTAGTGTATGCCAAGACCAATGTTTTAAGCTTCTGATGGTCCAGTTTTGGCCTAGGCTTGACTTGGTCGGTTAGCATAAGGTTTGACATGCAAATAACCCTTGGCAAAAATGTCAAAGGACAATGACAAAGCCTGAACTTTAAAAAGATAACAAGTTTGCTGAAGCACTTTGTTTTTGAACAATGCTTATCTTGGTAGATATCAGTTAGCTTCTGCACCTCGTGCTTTACTTTGCTTGTTAACTGGAAAATGTGGTGATGCTTTTTGTTTTGCAAAAACTGAAAAATGCGTGCAAATGACTTTCTTTAGATATCATCTGTTGCACTGATCAAGCCATGTGTCTTAGATAGTATGTATTTTGCTATACTTGTTAGATATTGTAATTGCAGTCAATCATATATGAGAAGCATGCTTTCTTCACTCCACCTGCACCCCAGTTGCATTCATCGCATATTTTGAGGGGGAGTTGCAGTTCAGGGAGAGTCTGTGTCTTTTTCGAGTGATTGATGAGTTCACTTGTCAACACGGGGGAGAAATTTTGGGATAAGAGTTTAAGGGGGAGTTTTTGTCCTGATTGTCCTTAGTCTTTTGATATCCTTGTTGATGTTTCTGAGATCACACTCATTTTTGAGCTTTTACTTTTTGGTTAACCATAATGACCACTTCTTGCTTTTGTTTGGCGTTTGGTCGTTAAGGTTAAACTTTTACCCTATTTTTCTTCTTCTTTGTTTTTCTTGTGCTTTGTTTTCGTGTTTCCACAGTTGCTTGCAGATACTGAAGAGCTGAAGAAGTGAAGTGTCGACAATGCACTCATCAAGGGGGAGATTGAGGAGCCATGCTGAATAGCGTGGGCCTCATGGCTCCAGATGTGATGAGTCATTGTCAACGATAGTCAAAGAGGACAGAAAAAGAAAGGAGATCTGCTGCGTCATGGGCTGCGTGTGACTCAGTTACACGGGCAGCGAGCGACTATCGGGTTGAGAGAGCTGTGAAGTCGGGCTGGCCCAATCCGGGTACATGGGCCAGAAGCAGCAGAAGACCCACTGGGCTGTTGACCAGGATTGACTCAGGTACACGGGCGGTGAGCGATTGCCGAGCTGAGAGAGCTGCGGAGTCGGGCCGGCCCAATCCGGGTACCTGGTGCAAAGTCGGTGGAGGCTTTGTCAGTTTCGGCGCAAAACTGACGACCGCTGATCTTGTATCGGACTCTCCAAAAGAGAAGCCGTAGTCGCTACGAAAGCTTAGCTTCCGGATAAGTCATATGTAAATAAGAGTTTACTATTTTGTCCCTAGGCCCACAGTCAGTCAATCGAGTCTGTAAAAATATCTTAAGGGCAGTCTAGTCTTTTCCTTTTATTTCAGCGTCTGTAAAAAACCCTAAGGGGCTGGTGGAATATTCTAGGTCATTGGGCATCCTATAAATAGGGCCTCAATCCCTAGGGTTAGACTACCCTTTCAAGAAATCATTTTTTAATCTATTGGGTCATTTTTGCTCCATGCATTCTCTCTCCTGTTTGTGCGCCGCCAGGTTCCTGTTCGTGCCATTTTTATCCCTGCATTCCCTCTGTTCTTCATGATGTTCTGAGATTCTATTCTCTGTTCATGCCGTGGGATGTGCAGTGATTTGTGTGTGAATTTGAAACTTTGTTTTGTGCTCCTGTTGTTTATTTCTGAGTTCACGTGCTTCTCTGTTGCTTCTGTTCTTCACGTGAGGAGTACTAGTTCTTGCTTGTAGCAAGTAGTACCTACTCCCTGTAGCAATAGTACACTAGTACCTAGCTTTGCTTTTTCCTGCGTAGCTTTTTGATCGAGCAGACAGGACCAAGTCCCTTTTCTGGTTGTTTCTGGCGAAGACCCCTTCTCTGTTCGAAGTCCCTCAGCTCCGTGAGGCAGGCTTCGATCTGACATTTTTGAGGGCTTTGCTAGAACTTCAACTTCATTTTTGTACTGTGAGTCTAGCTTCGAAGTATGTTTTGTGCTTAGTCTCTGTTAGCTTGTCATACTTCAACAGTCTTTGCAAAGGTGTACTCCGACTCGAGCTTTTCGAAGTCAATACTTTGACAGGCTTCGAAGTTAGCTTCGAAGCTTGTCTCCCTGGTAGACTTCGCTCGATGGGTGGTCTCTGAGGTTCTTCTGCTGATGTCTTTTCTGAAGGTCTTGTTTTGTAAGATCGAAGTTTCTCATTCGAAGTTAGCACTCGGGTCGAAGGTTATCACTTCGTTTATCATACCTCGACCAAGCTAGCTTCGAAGGTAGAGTATAGGCTTCGATTTCGTCTTGCTGCTGTGTGTTTGGCTTCGCTTATCTTTCGAAGGTTGCTTTTCTGTGAACTTTGTCCGAAGCTTTCTGTTCGAAGTTTAGGCTTCGAAGTACGCTGTTCGAAGCAAGCTTTGATACTGTCATACTTCGCTTCGAAGCATACTTCGCACCTTGTCACACTTGAACTAGGCTAGCTTCCACAAACCTTCGGGACTTTCACGACAGCCTTCGGTAGACTTCGACAAGAGACTCCGAAGCAGGCTTCGACTCTGCAAAGCAGGCTTCTACACTGCGAAGCATGCTTCGACACAGCAAAGCAGGCTTCGCCAAGTTTTGACCAGGAGACAAATTTGAACAGTAACTTCTCATCCCCTTACATGTATACTTAGATCATCTGCTGAGAAGTTTTATCTGCCATGATTTGAACATTCTATTTATCTGCCTGATTAGCACTATATTGGTGTTTTCTATGTCTAGAGCACCAGTCTTTCTAGGCTAGATACCTTTAGACTTAGGCAATCTGTTCACGCTTTGTTGCTTAGTCTTTTGAGAAGGGTTGGGTGTTGGGAGCAGGCCATTGATTCGAAAGAATTTTTAGGCGCCCATTCACCCCCCTCTGGTCGCTATTTTCGGTCCTACATATAGGGGTTGGTCTTGCTAGATTTGGACGTTAACCACGTCCTAGGGTTGTTATAAATCAATTTAGATAGGAAATTGAGAAACCAAGGGTGGTTTCGGTGTTGTGATGAGTGATTGACAGTCTTTTACCCTCTGTTCGAAGGGTACCTCCGAAGGGGCTTCGGAGGTAGTTTCACCGAAGAGTGTTCGGTGTTTGCTTGCTGCAGCTATGCAGCGGAGTGTGCTCGTCGGAGGGGTCCGGCAGTACACGATGACAGGGTTCGTACCGAAGGGTTCGGTACTTTGGGCGGTACACCGGAGTGTGTACCGGAGGTTGCTAACCCGGAGAGGTCTCCGGAGTACTGGATACACTTGTCTGCTTGTCTGTGGTACGCAGGGACTTCGGAGGCGACGGACAAGGTTCGAGCCAGGTGAACCTGGGTCAAGCGGGAGGCTTGATGCCAGGGGAGCGGGGAGCTCCGTCACGGTGGCTGCGAAGGTGGTCCGGGTCGGTCCTCGGGTCGAGACGCGCCAGGTGAAGGCAGAGAGTGCGGAGCGTGGCTCCGGCTGAAGGTACTCCGAGACAAAGTCCTCGGAGGTGAGGCACTTCGAAGGTACTCCGAATGGAGTGACTTCGGAGTTGGTGGATCAAGTCCTCTGCGGAGGCAAGGATTTCGAAGTGTGCTCCGGAGGGAGACACTCGAAGGTACCCGACGAAGGTCTCAGAAGTCGAGGCGCATCGAAGGCATGGTCCGGGTGAGGCTCGTCGAGGAGTGTGCTCGGGGAGAGGCACTGCGACGGAGTGCTCATGGAATGCTTCATGCGGAGGCCTTGGACGAAGGAGGGACTTCGAAGGGTGGTACTCCGAAGGTGGGGCTTCGGAGTGAGGATGACTAGTGGTACTTCGGCCATGCATGGCTTCGGTACACGGACGGACGGTGTTCGAGCTCGGAGTAGCTGCGAAGCCGTGGTGATCCACTCCGGAGGTGGTGGTGCGAAGGCCCAAGGGCTTTGATGGCTTCGGCTCAAAACCATCACTGTATCGAAGGACTTCTTCGGCGGAGCGAAGGCCAACAGGCTGCAGGCTTCTCGCTGAAGCTACCGCACCCTCCGGTGCGAAGGGAGGTTCCAGAAGTCAACACTATAAAGGCTGACACTGTCTGTTCTGAAAAAGGCTGACACTGTCCCCTCTGCAGTTGACAGAGAAGCCTCCAGAATAAAGGTGGACTACCTTTTGTACCCCTTAGTACTGTAGAGACAAATCAGTTGTAAACCCTAGGGGTAATGTAGTCACTTCCTTAGGATGAAGCCGTGGGCTATAAATATGGGGGCTCGGTAGGTAACATTTAACACTTTGAGCATTTACTGTTGAGCTCCTGTACACACAGACCTCGCTGGTTTTCATCCAGAGTTCAATTTATTTTGTGTTCCTTGTTCAAGCGGCGAAGCCCTGGTTCCTTGTGCTTTTGCTTGAGCTCGCTTTACATACTTCGCTAGTCTTTGTGCATCGAAGCTTGTTTAGGCGAAGGGTGTTTTTCTCACGAAGTGTGTTTTTCAGTGTGCTGTCGCTCTGTGTAACACGAGGCGAGACCTCGCTACTTCTAGCGAAGCCCTGATCGTATCCCGTAGTGCTTCTTGAGTCGAAGCCCTTAGCGTAGTCCGTTTTGTGTGCGTGTAGACCTTCGCGTACGAAGCCCAGCACCAGTTGCTGTCGCCAAGTACTAGGTCGAAGTCCTCAGAGGGCTGTCCACTCTTGCGAAGGGTGAAGTGCGAAGCCTGCTCAAAGCACCTCGTGTGCGGAGCCTGCACTGACTAAGCAGAGTAGATTTTCGAGGGTTGTTAGTGGAGCGAAGTCTTCTTGGCTTCGAACTTTTGCTCCTGCGAAGCCTGTGTTCGGAGCTGTCAAAGTACCTCCGAACCAGACCTTCGAAGGTAGTGTTCGAAGCCTGTTCCGCAGAAGACAGAACTGAAACCGAAGGCTAAGTTTTTAGCCAGAAATTTTAAAAGCTCCCATTCACCCCCCCTCTGGTCGACGTTTCCGGTCCAACAATTGGTATCAGAGCAGGTTAAGATCACCAGTTGACCTTAACCGGTTTTGTGATCTTTAGGCGACATGGATAGAGGCAGTAAAATTCCTCTGTTCGATGGGACAGATTTTGCATACTGGAAGGTGCGCATGGAGGCTTACTTGTTAAGCCAAGGAAATGCAATTTGGGAGATTGTGGACTCACAATACTCTATCCCTGATACCCGCACCACTCAAACTGAAAAAGATCAGTATATTGCCAACTCGAAGGCAAGGAACATACTGTTCATTGGTTTGAGTCGGAGTGAGTTTGATAGGGTGCAGCACCTTAGGACTGCTAGGGAGATTTGGACAACACTCACTGTCTTTCATGAGGGCTCTGCTCAGATTAAGGCCAGGCACCAAAGCACCTACAATCAACAGTATCAGCTGTTTGTGCAGGCACCTGGTGAATCTGTAGATGCCATGTTTTCTCGCTTTGACGCGATAGTGAGTAACTTGCGATCCAACGGGACGCTTGCTTACAGTGATCACGATAGGGCTATCAAGATTCTCTATGCTCTTGACCGTAGCATATGGGAAGTGAAGATATCCAGCATTGAGGAGTCCACAGGCTATGACACATTGACCTGTGACGAACTCTTTAGCAAGCTAAAGTCCATAGAGATTGCCAAGGCATCTCTTGCAGTGCACAGAAGCTCTTTGCCACAGCCATTGGCATTGGTTTCTAGCACTAGCCGTGGCACCACTGCAGAACCAAGCACATCAGGCACTTGTGTTCTTACAGATGGTTTTGCTCTGTCCTCCCTGGTCTCCGTCACAAAGGAGCAGGTGGATACTCTAGCTGATGATGAGCTTGCTCTCATTGCCCGGAGGTTCACCCGCTTTCATCATGAGAGACGGGATCAGAGGAGAAGTGGTTTTAGTGGCTGCTATGAATGTGGCGACACCTCTCACATTAAGGCCAATTGCCCCAAGGTCAAGAAGAAAGATGAGAGTGAGCACCCCAAATACCACAAAAAGGAGAGGAAGCCCTTTGTGAAGAGCAAGCGCGGCAAGATGGCTAAGAAAGTAGCCAAGGCCGCTTCCAGAGCCTTTGTTGCTGCTCTCAGCGACATCGACACATCCTCAACTGAGGAGTCGAGCTCTGAGGAGGAGGAGTCCCCAAGGAAGGAGGACAAGAAGGACAAGAAGGGACGTGACTTCACCGGCCTTTGCTTCATGGCCGACAGCGATCACAGCGGCGATGAGCTTGACTCATCTGAGGTAAACCTATCATCTGACCAGCTACTAATCAAATTAGATGAGCTGAATGAAGTTGTGCTTGGTCAGGATAGATTACTTGTACAAGCTGCTAGAGAAAGAAAAGACCTTAGACTTAGGCTAGAAACTATTTCTACTGAATATGCCATGCTTAAGTCTAAGTTTGCTGATGCTGAATGTGAATCTTGTTCTGTTGTCATGAGTGAGCTTGCTCAGTTGCGTTCTGTACATGCTCAAACTCTCTCTGAGCTTGAGACTGCACAGAAGCAGCTTTTGGAGGTGGATTCTAGACCTTATGATGTTATTGATTGCATGAACTGCTCTTTATTACGCGATAGCATTAATTTACGTGATAAGCATGTTCATGATTTGGAGGCTAGATTGGAGAGGGCCGGTAGTTCTAAGGATGTGCAGCCTGTGTGTGACACATGCATTACCCTTAAGGACCAGCTAGGCACTGTTAGAGAGCGAGCTGAGAACCTCATGTCTGAAAATGAATACCTCCTGTCCGTGGTTAACAAATGCACTGAGGGGAAGGGTAGGATGGATTTGCTCTTGGCCAAGACCAAGATGTGTGCTGACAGAGCCGGGGTAGCTCTAGGTTTGGGTTTGAGAGGATAGCTTCAGACAGTAAGACCAAAACTGTTTTTACCTCTCCCACCACCCTAGAGAAAGAGAGAGCTCTGTTGGACACCCCATCAGCCAAAAAGCCTACCCATCCACCAAAGAAAACCACTCCTCCTATCAAGAAAAATCCTCCCAAGAAAACCACTCAGAAGAAACCCAAGGAGCCTGTGAGAGTTGCTCCTATGACCCATGAGAGTGCCCCCAGGAGAGTGTTTCATTGTTCTTATTGTCAGCGGGCGGGTCATTTGATTGGTTTCTATTTCCGTCGCATCAAGGATGAGCGACGTGCACAGGCGATGAGCTATCAGGACATGCATTACCCATCTTTAGGTATGCATGAGTCTGAGTATTACTCTCGCCCTGTTTTCGAGGCTCCTCGTGCTTCTCGGAGAGGTTTTGCTCCTCGAGGTGTTCACCATGTTCCATATGGTGGTAGACCTCGGGCGAGTAGCTTTGTACCTCGTCAGAGTAGGAGACCTCGACATGTTGTTCGTTCACAGCATGTAGGTAGACCTCGCACTTTGCATCATTCAGATTATTATGTGCGTAGACCGTCTGCTTTTACTGTGCCTACTACTCGTGTCACTCAGTGCTGGATGCCCCGTCATTATTTTACTCACCCCAGCACTGAGCGATCGAGACATTTTCATCATGTGTAGGCGACAGGTCGAGGCTTGGAGGGCACGTGGATCATGGACTCCGGTTGTTCGCGCCACATGACCGGAGATGCAGCTTGGTTCTCCAGCCTCACCACAACCAAGCAAAGAGAACATATCACCTTCGGAAACAATCGAAGGAGTAGAGTGAAAGGTAAAGGTTGTGGTAAGAATTAATTCGAACTTCACTCTCAAAGATGTTGCTTTGGTTGAAAACCTGGGATACAATTTGCTGTCTGTATCTCAGTTGCTTGATGAGGGCTTCGAAGTGCGATTTCATCGTGATACTTCGCAAGTACTCAATTCTGATGGCGTTGTGGTGTGTAAGATCTTTAGGGTTGGGAGAGTTTTTGGAGCTGATTTTTCGGAGTCATCTGGTTCTCCTCATTGTCTTGTTGCACATTCGACTTCTGAGCTTTGGAAGTGGCATAGGAGACTAGGGCATATGAGCTTTGAGTTGCTCGCTCGTCTGAGCGCCCTAGGTTTGATCCGAGGATTGCCCAAGCTCAAGTTTGAGAAGAATTTAGTTTGCGCTCCATGTCGACATGGAAAAATGATTGCCGCTTCGCATTCGCCAGTCACCACAGTGATGACTGAACAGCCCGGAGAACTTCTCCACATGGACACTGTAGGTCCTTCTCGGGTTAGTTCTTTAGGCGGGAAGTGGTATGTACTTGTTATTGTCGACGATTTCTCTCGCTACTCTTGGGTCTTCTTTCTTGCCAGCAAGGATGAAGTGTTTTCACACTTTCGGAGCTTGGCTTTGAGACTTTTCACTGAACTCCCAGGCGCATTGAAATTCATTCGAAGTGATAATGGCACCGAGTTCAAAAATAGTCTCTTTGTTGACTTTTGCATGGAGCATGGCATAGAACATCAATTCTCTGCTCCGCGGGTTCCTCAACAGAACGGTGTTGTTGAGAGGAAAAACCGCACTTTGGTTGAGATGGCTAGGACGATGCTTGATGAGCATAGGACTCCTAGAAAATTCTGGGCTGAGGCCATGAACACTGCTTGCTACATCTCAAACCGTATTTTCTTGCGCTCAATTTTAAACTTGACTTCTTATGAGCTGCGTTTTGGGAGACAGCCCAAGGTTACTCATCTTCGAGTTTTTGGGTGTCGCTGCTTTATCCTAAAACGTGGTAACTTGGATAAATTTGAGTCGCGATCTACTGACGGGATCTTTTTGGGTTATACTACTCATGGTCATTCTTATCGTGTTTATAACTTGGAAACTAACACTGTCATCGATTCATGTGATGTGACTTTTGATGAATCAACCCCCTCTGTTAGTTCTGCTTTTGAACAGGCAAATGAACACGACATGGAACAGACCTTATTCGAAGACGAAGATCCCAAAGAATTCGAGGATGATCCCCTACTACCCTCGACATCGACCCCCGAAGCTGACCCCGCTTCAACTACTTCGGCACGAGGTCCCGAAGCGACTACCTCAACATCGGTCATCTTGGACCACTCCAACGCACAAGTTGAGGGGGAGACTGCATCCCGCCGCGAGGCTCCACATCATGTCCAAAGGATGCACCCTCCCGAGCAGATCATTGGTGAGCTTGATCAAAGGGTAACGCGTTCTCATGCCCATTTCACTAATGCTGCTTTTGTTGCTTCTTTCGAGCCCTTAGATGTTAGTCATGCACTTTCTGATTCTAGTTGGATCAATGCCATGCATGAAGAGCTTGAGAATTTTGAAAGAAACCAAGTCTGGACTTTAGTTGATCCTCCACCAAACGTTCATTTCATTGGAACAAAATGGATTTTCTAAAATAAACAAAGGGAGGATGGGACAATTGTTAGAAATAAGGCTAGACTTGTAGCTCAGGGTTTTTCTCAACTAGAAGGGATTGACTTTACTGAAACTTTTGCACCTGTTGCTCGCCTTGAGGCCATTAGGATTTTGCTTGCCTTTGCGACATCCTGTGGATTCAAACTCTATCAAATGGATGTCAAAAGTGCTTTTCTTAATGGCTTCATAGGTGAAGATGTTTATGTAAAACAACTCCCTGGTTTTGAAAACCCCAAGTACCCACATAAAGTCCTTAAACTTCATAAGGCTCTTTATGGACTCAAGCAGGCCCCTCGGGCGTGGTATGATAGACTTAAGTCTTTTCTGCTTGAGCGAGGGTATTTGATGGGCTCTGTTGATAAAACTTTGTTTACTCTCAAGCATGGCAAAGATTTCCTTCTAGTTCAGATTTATGTGGATGATATCATCTTTGGTGGCTCTTCTCATGCTTTAGTTGCCGAGTTTGCAGATACCATGAGCAGGGAATTTGAAATGTCGATGATGGGTGAACTCACCTTTTTCCTTGGTTTGCAAATCAAGCAAAGCAAACAAGGTACTTTTGTCCACCAGACAAAGTACACCAGGGACCTGCTCAAGAAATTCGACATGTCCGATGCGAAGCCCCTCGCCACTCCAATGGCTACCTCTGTAGCATTGGACCCTGACGAAGATGGAGAAGTCGTAGATCAGAAGGAGTTCCGAAGCATGATCGGCTCCCTCCTCTACTTGACTGCCACGAGGCCGGACATACACTTCGCTGTGTGTCTGTGTGCTCGTTTTCAGGCTTCACCACGAGCTTCGCACCGCCAAGCGGTTTAAGCGCATTCTAAGGTATCTCAAACACACCCTTGAATTTGGCATATGGTATTCATCGTCTTCATCTTTATGTCTTAGAGGTTATTCAGATGCGGATTTTGCTGGGTGTAGAATTGATAGGAAGAGTACCTCTGGTAACTTGTCATTTTCTGGGTACGTCTCTGGTTTGCTGGTCTTACCGCAAACAGTCTAGTGTTGCACAATCGACGGCTGAGGCCGAATATGTTGCTGCAGCTAGCTGTTGCTCTCAGATTTTGTGGATGGTTTCCACTTTGCGGGATTTCGGGTTAGATTATAAGAGTGTTCCACTTTTCTGTGATAACACTAGTGCTATTTGTATTGCAAACAACCCGGTTCAGCACTCCAGAACCAAACACATTGATGTACGGTATCACTTTCTCAGAGATCACAATGAGAAGGGTGATATTGAACTTCAATATGTTGATACCCAACACCAGCTTGCCGACATTTTTACAAAACCCCTCGATGCTTCTCGATTTGCTTACTTGCGTGGGGAACTTGGTATTTGTCACCCCTACGGCATTTTGTGAGGGCGAGCTGATTTTAAT